>PVIH01022621.1:0-26677 GCA_004025045.1 Sigmodon hispidus | reverse complement strand
CTCAGGACCTATGGACAATGTCCACGTGGCTTACTGGGATTGGAGGCCCAGAGGGTATTTAGCCATAAGTGGACTTCCCCCTGGGGTCATTTGTCATTCGTTGTTCATGAAAGAGTGAGTGAGTGGGTCGTTCGTCATACATCTGAGAGTGACAGTGAGAGTGAGTGAGTGAAAGACAAGAAGATAATAAAAGGCCCGAATAAACTGCAAAGAGAAGGATCTGGTGTTGCGTGTTCCTTGTTGGCGAGGTGGCACGCTACAAGTGGTGCTGAAATCTGGGAAGATAAGAACTAAACTCGCACCAGCGAATGACAGGATTCAGAACTCTCTGTAGTCGGGGGGTGCACCGGTAAGTCCCAGGTGAGTTGGGATCCGCAGTGAAAGCGGGGTAGCTCCGGCCTGTAGATGAGGCGGAGAAGACGGAGCTCACCAACGAGTGAGGGTAACCTCTTGGCGCTAGTGGGTAGCTCCGACCTGTAGGTAAAGGCAGAGTAAAGGGAGCTCAGTGAAGAGTGAGTGTAACCTCTTGCAGCTGTGGATGCATGGCAACCTTGAGCTCAAAGTGAAAGTAACAGCAGTTGCAAACTTGAGCTCAAAAGTGAAAGTAAAAGCATTAGCAAAGCTGGGGCTGTTTGGAAAGGGCTCCGAGAAACCTTTAAAGTTATGAAGGAAGGGTAAGAAAGCCCTTTAAGAAAGGGAAATTAGAAATAAAGGATAAACGCCACGTAAAGATGGCAGATAAACAGAGAGTCTGGATAAGGGTTATTGTATTTACTTTTAATTTTTTGACTTTTGGTGAGCTAATTGCAGAGAGACAATTGATTGCTAAGGCTGCTAAGTTAAACAAATGCAAGTACTTTGAAGATGTCTTGACTTTGAAGTCTGTTTGTAAGAATACGTTACTTGGGAAAGGAGTTTCTGGTTTTGTCTCCACAGAGGATCAAAACCTGTGGATTAGTTCTAGGCAGATGTGGTTCCATTTGCCGAGGCCACCTGAAGCTGATAGGAGGTGATCTTGAAGATCAGCACTATGGTGAGGCAGTGGAAAGTGGCAAGGCCACCTTAGAAATGTTACAGGAGGAGAGATCAGAGGCAAGCAGTGAAGGACGGAGTAAAAGGGGAGAGTTGTGCCCTGACCTTTCTGATATAGAAACTCCTGAGTCTACAGACTCGGAGGAAGAGCTGCTGTCACTCATAGAACAAATAAAAAGAACAAAAATGAATGAATGAAATGAAAATGAAATGAATGAATGAAATGAAAATGGAGATCCAGATAGAGAAGAATGCTGCAAATTCCCAGCATGTCAAACCATGCCTTCGGCTCCCCCTCCCTATGTGGAAGGAGGGAATTGCAGTTTAGGGCATGCTTTCAGCCTGGGGGCATGGAAGGCAGTCAGAAAAGAGTTATGCTTATCTTATCCAGTGTTCAAGATCCACAAGGAAATCGATAGGAGGAGCTCTTAGATTTCAAAGTGATAAAATCTCTGGCTGAGTCAGTACGGACATACCGGATCATGTCCTCCTTCACTGTAGCCCAGGTGGAGGCTCTGAACAGGTACTGCATGACACCCAGTGATTGACAGCTATCCTAAGTGAGAGCAGGTGAGCCTAAGTTGTTTACATTCCAGCCACCTGGAGAATTTCCACCTGAGTGCTATGCCTTGGGCATATGTTTGAGCCTGAGGCGTTCAGTAATCGACATTCAGCATTCTCCCTACACGAATGGCCCAGCAGTCTTGAAGGTCTAGTCAGCATGTCTTTAAATCTCCAGGCCTGGGAGGCCAGTGTACTTTGAATAATCTTTCTGCCAATGTAGCACAAGCCCTGGAAACAATATGGCAATTTTACCTGTGCTATGGATACACCCCAAGTTTTCCCCAAATAAGAGCATCGAGCATTATCCCACAGCTGTTGCTAACTCTGATGATGTAGATAAGTGCTCACAGCCATTTCATTGGCTGCCATAGGAGCCATGAGCCATATCGTGCAGACTGCGCAGGCTTTGAATGTGGTCTTGGCTAATGTAGTATAGGCTCTAGACATACAAAAGAATCTTATTGCCCAGTTAAAAGGGGGCTTGATGGTTACTAATCAAAGGATCGACCTGGTCCAAGAGTAGATTGATACTCTTTGGTAGCTGGCCTAGCTTGGCTGTGAATGGAAGTTTCCAGAATTATGTGGGACTAGTGTACAATATCAGAACTTTAGTCATGCTGCAAATCTGTCTAAACAGTTGTCAAGTTATCTTTTAGGATATTGGATTGGTGAATTCAAAAACTTCATGGCCCAGCTGAGAGTGACCATGGTGATCATGAATTCTACCAGAGTGGATGCCGGACCTGGCAGAAGGACTGGCATCCTGGTTCTCCACCACTGTGGATCACCAGAAAGAATGGGCAGGAATGGGATGTCTGGCAAAGCCTGATGGTGCTGATTGTCCTAGTTTGCGTGTGGTGCATTTGCCATGTTAGGTTCCTTCAGTGTCACAATGCAGCCACGGTTGTCCAAGCATTTTCAGCCATTGGAATCAGTCGGTCCCCCTAAATTTGCTTGGCCTCCTTAAAGGAGAAGCCTTAAGAATGTTTTGCAGGATGCAAGGCTTAGCACTGCACATGAGTACTCTGGCTTATGGGAACTCATGAAGAGTATGTCTGGTTGCATGCAGGTTGACACCCAACTACCTGCCTTTGTGAAAAGGGTGTCGGACGGGTCAGGGATTGTCTGGGTGGATGACACCTGGAGCGATAACTGTACTTCAGAGACTAGACCTCTGCTTCTGCCTGCTTTTTTTTTTTTTTTACTTAATAAAGAAGGGGGATCTGTAGGGAGCTGCATTGTACCACGCCCTAAAGGTGGTGCTGGTTTCCGCCTTCCACCTTCCTGATGGGATGGTGAGTGCTCTCAGGAGTAAACAATTCCTTATTGGCTGTAGGCGAGGGTGGTGGCTTGCTTTTGTGCCTCAGAACCTATGGGCGATGTCCACGTGGCTTACTGGGATTGGAGGCCCATAGGGTATTTAGCCACGAGGGGACTCTCCCCCCCCCCCCCGGGGATCGTTTGTCGTTCGTCGTTTGTGAGTCGTTGGTCATTCGTCGTTTGTAAGAGAGTGGTCGTTCGTCGTTCGTGAAAGAGTGAGTGAGTGGGTCATTTGTCATACATCTGAAAGTGAGAGTGAGAGTGAGTGAAAGACAAGAAGATATTTGAAATGACCGAATAAACTGCAAAGAGAAGGATCTGGTGTTGTGTGTTCCTTGCTGGCACGCGACAACTTTTATCCCTAATTTTTCTAGAACTTTTGACTTGAAGTTGTTTTGGGTTTTCTCAAAAGATATTTCTCCATGTAATTATATGATCATGTAGTTTATTTTTGAACTGATATATATGATAGAATACTTTTAGTAATTTATGTATATTGAAGTACTCCCACATGTCTGGAATAAAGCCTAACTGCTAATGGTGAATAATTTTTGATGCATTTTTGGATTCAGTTTTCACAGTTTTATTGAGAATTTTGGGACTGTATTCATTTAAAAAAATGGTCTCTAATTCTTTTTCTTTGTTGTGTCTTCATGAGGCTTAGGTTCCAGGATAAATATGACTTTGTATAATACATAGAGGAGTGTTTCTTATCTGTCCACTTTGTTATTTATCATAGTGCTAGTATTGAATTGTAGTTTCCCAGAATTTACTCACAGTTATGTTATGTAAAAGACTGCTGAATTTTCTGCATCTTTTTTCTTACCACCTTTGTAAAGTACTAGTAAAATTTTTCTCTAAATGTTTAGATCAATTATGCCTGATAATATAATTCTTTCATAGGCCTATGGACACAAATTTTCTAGATACCACATGAAAGCAAGGGGCATCTAATCTTCCTGTTTAGTGTTTCCTGTAACTCCCAACAAAACCATCATATTTTATCTTGAATCAACAGTTCTAAAACAGCAAAGCCTAATGTTTAGGAACAGAAAAAAAATGATTTTGTTATTAAATCCTGATTAAAGAAAAAAATGATACTAATTTGAAGTACATATAGACAACTAGAAAATTTCACCTAAGTCTTCCAGTCTATTTTCACCTGCTTGTCCCTATAAAATGAATCTTAAAAAGCTAATTCTGCTAGTCCAGCAAACTATGTTCTTCAAGATGGTAAAGAAAACTATAAAACCAATAAATTCTACTGCCTAAAGCTTATTGCCATACATTGATGTGAAATGACCTGCTTAAAAAGCTAGAATAAAATAACTGAGTAAAATATATTGTAAGTTCTTGAAAGGTAGATTTTGTTAGTGTTATTGCTTGTAAAAAGCTGAATACATAACTATAATAAGCATCTATTCTATTAAGAAAAACTATTTTCCTTTCAGGATGGAAGTGTTCCAATGTAGTTTACATTCCATCATGTCTGACTGGTCTGTTTATGGCTCCAGAGCTTATACAATATTGTTCTCAGATGATAGTGAATTTGGTATTTAGTAACCATTGTTTCAGGTTAACTTTAGTGAGAAATGTGTATTCTCAAGGATATGTGTGCCTTCCATCTGTGTAATAACGGTTATTTTCTCATTTTCTCTCTGGGTATATTTGACAATGACAGGAATTTTTGAGAGAGGGGATTGACTAATATTCCCACATTACTTCATTCTGCCTACTTTATTATTGAAGTTATCATTTACTGACCATTTGATGTATATTTACCAATGAGAATGTATTTTCATACTATGCACTTGGAATGGTCTTTACACATAAACCTTTCTCAAATGATTTTCTCAACAATTTTCAATCATATTGAAGATTCTAACCATCCAGCATAATCAATAGGTACTTCCCCTAACATTTGTAAATGTGGAGATCGTAAGAGTAAGCATGAATCTGAGAGGACTGATTACTTAGTTTGGTGAATTCAGGCTTTTAAATCACTATATAATAAATATAAGAAATAAAAAAAAATGTAGGGAAAATTTCTAGAATGAAGAACACATAAAGACAAAGCTAGTGCTTTTGGTCTTTTCAGAACTTGATAGTAAAATTCTAATACTAAATATCTCACTTTTTTATATTTGATTTTTATATCTGGTGTGTGCATATATATATTATATATAAAATAATAACTTTCTATCCATGTATCTCCTTGCCTCCCCTCCATTCACCCTCTCAAGTCGTTCCAGTCAGCCTTCTGCTTCCCTCCTCCCCATCCCCCCATTCTTTTTCTTGAAAGGGTAACAAGACCCAAGGTGGATCAGCTCAGAAACCACCTCAGGCAAGTCTAATTTGTTCATCCTATTATCAAGACTGGGTTGGGGGTATCCCTGGAGGAATGTTCTCCATAGTGCCAGTCCATGTACAGAAGAAACACAGACGGATCCCTTCCCTTGAGGCTCCACATACTGTCCATGTCGGTGGACAGTTGCCTGTATTGGAGGGCCTAGTTTCTTTTCTTGAAAGTTTCCATGTGGCTGTTCTTAATTCAATGAGCTCCCTAGATCTTCAGCCAGCCAGCATTTGCTCATAGAGTCTCCTCTCCCATGCTCAGCTGGACCAGGAGCTCAGCCCAGTGCTCAGCTTTGTATAGCTGCCTCTACCTCTATTGATTGCTGGTTGTAAGTTCTGTGATGACACTTAGGGTGGCTATCATTTGATTATAGGGAAAGTCAAGTGTAGGAAACACCTTTACTATTCCTTGGAAACCTAGCCAGATACATCCTCTGAGTTCTTGAAGGCTCCCCTAGCACCCAGGCTTTTCCTAACTCCACATTGGCTTCCTCTATCAAGAGTTCCATTGTTTTTTTTTTTTTTACCCTCCTTTTTGTTCTTCTCACTCAGTCATCTTCTTCTGTCATGATTTGTTTCCATCCCTTTTTGGTTGCAACCCCTTATGCTCCCAATTACCTAAAGAGATCTCTATTTTCTCTTCCTAGGGGATTTTTTTGGATGTTTCTCATGTTTTTTCTGGTCTCAATGTGATCTGGGGTTATGGTTTGCAGCTTGGATATTCTTTCCTTTTTGTTTAAAATTCAGTAATGTATGAGTACATTCCCTGTTTATCTTTCTGGTTTTGTGATACCTCACTCAGGAGGATTTTTTTTTTTTCTGATGAGTAGTACTCCATTGTGGAGATGGACCACAGTTTGTTAATCCATTCTTCAGTTGAGGAGTATCTAGATTGTTTCCAGGTTCTTGCCATTATGAATAATGCTACTATAAACATAGTTGAGCTAATACCTTTGGGGTACTAATATGCATCTTTAGGTTATATACTCATTAGTCGTATTGCTAGAATCTTGGACAGGTTGATCCCAGTTTTCTGAGAAACTACCATACTACATTCCAGAGTAGCTAAACAAGTTTACACTTCCACCAACAATGGAGGAGTGTTCCCTGTGTTCTGCATACTCTCCAACATAGGCTGTCATCTGTGTTTTTTATCTTAGCCATTCTGATACGTGTAAAGATAACTTTGGTATCTCAAAGTTGTATTGACTTGCAAACCGATGGCTAATGATGTTGATCAACCCTTCCACCGGGAGAGCAGGGGAACAAAGCCTGTATAAACGAGGGATTACAGACTATGAGGTAAAATTCCACAGAGATGGTTGGCTGTAGATCTAAGGAGCTCACTGAATTAAGAACAGCCATTAGGGGAAGATGGGAAAAGTAGTTAGACCCTCCAAGGGTAGAAGACTGTTCATTGTCATGGGCTGGATGTGGAGCCTCGAGGGGTAGAATCAGATGGTGTTCCGGTAAATAGGCTGGCATCTTAGGGCCCATTCCCTGCAGTGAAGTGCCTAACCCAAACTTGATGTAGGGAAGAGGAAATCTGACTTGCCTGAAGTGGATGTGCCAAGCTGAGCTGGCCCACCTTGGGACTTCCTGCCCTTTTCGGGGAGGGTATCAGGAGATGGGGTGTAGGCAGACTTGGAGGGTTTGGGAGGAGAAAAGGATGGGTGAGCATGGGGATTCAGGAAAAAAATATCTTTGCTTGAAAAATAAAATAAAATAAAATGTATTAATGCAATAGACCAAAACAACAGAAAATGTACACTTGGGAAAGCGTTGTGTTGTATCATCCACAACCCTGCTCTTTCACTCATCTCAGAGGGCTGTTTTAGACTCTTAACACTGTGCCCCCTTAGGTAACCAGTTTCTTCCTCCTTCCTGTTTGTGAAAATGTTTAAATTTTTACATAAAAGCACACACACCTGTGTATTTTCTTCTCCTATTCCTCTTTATGAAAAGAGTAAGGAACAGATTGTTCATGAGTACACATGCCTTTAATTCCAGGACTAGGGATACAGAGGAGAAACACAGGGACAAAACAGTAAACGTCGTATTTGTTGCTGTTTCTTGTGTGTCTGACGTCTCATTTCATTGTTTTATTTGTTTTTTGTTTTGTTTTGTTTCACTTTTCTCTGTTCAGTTAGCAATAGATTTTGGAAATATCACCACACCAATTTATGAAGGATGTCATTTTAAAAGAACTACATACTGTGTACATTCATACACTGTGTGAATATTCCCAAAACTCTTCATAGCTTTAAAGAAATGACTAAAGAGCCCTTTGCTTCAAACTGTCTTTGTGAGTATGATGTTACAGAAAATAATGTTGGAAACAGGAATGGTGTTTTTTTTTTCCCATCAAAGGAAGGCATGCTTAATATCTGATATGAGATATCCATGTTCCATACTTTCTGGAAGTCTTGCATTGGCAACATTACTTGTCATCCTTTGATTTGCCCTTTTGGAATCAAAATTCAAAAAAAAAGAAATGGTTAACAAACTTTATACAACTATTATAGGTAAACTATTGTTATTTCTCCTCAAGTCTCTAATCTTCTGCTGGATGGCATGGAATTGTGGCAGGATAACTTGTAAATTTTATACACAGGTAAAGCTCTCACATATCTAACCACTGTCATGTGTCAGCTGTCTTTTTGCTCCCTCTGCAGTGCTTTGTGGCATATTTTTACAAATCTCTATATAATCAAGCATATTAATCTTTTGTTTTCTTGACTCTATATTTTGAGACAATTGGAAAGTTTTGTTTTACCAAGATTAAAAAGAAATTTGATTATATTTTATTTTAAGAGCTCTAAATTTTGAATTTTTGAAAATTACATATCTAAGTTTTATAGAACATATTGATAGAAAGACAGAGCAAGTAAGCAAAATAGATAGCGAAGGATAGAGAAAAAGATCTATTAGACGATATCTATGAGATAGTGCTCTAGACACTGTAAAGATTTGTCACTGGTAATGATTTAATAAAATACTGATTGGTCAATAGCAAGGAAGAAAGTGTAGGTTGAGAAACTAGATTATGAGAATTCTGGGAAGAGAGAAGGCAGAGATGGAGTCACCGGCCAGACACAGCGGAAGCAAATAAGAATGCTGGACTGAGCAAAGGTGCTAAGCTGCATGGCTAAACATAAATAGAAATATCGGTTATAGCATAAGAGTTAGCAAGTAATAAGCCTGACCCATAGGCAAAAGAGCTTGTAATTAATCTTAGCCTCAGGATAATTATTTTATAAGCACCTGTGGGACCCAAGGTGGGAAAGATTTGTCCATATCATAGGCTTGGGCAGGACAGAAAAACTTCTGACTACAATATTTACTATCAAAATTGGTCACTTTGACTACATAAATAAAACAGGCCCAAAAGTCACACATGGAGCCTGCCACCATGCCTCAGTCACTACCCAAAGACTTCAGAAGGCAGTAAAAGGTCAAAAGCTTACAAGGGCCTCTGGAAAAAGTATCAGTATTGAGAATTCAGAGGAAATGGGGTCTTAACATTGAAGACAGAGAGAAAAAATGCTGTGGTTGAAGGATAGGGAAGAGTCCACCTTTCCTCTGCTATTCCTCTGTTATTCCACATAGGTTTCTAGCAGATTAGATGGGGTTCAATTTCACTGAGGGCAGATCTTGCCCATTCAATCCACAATCTAAACAGATAGTTTCCCTAGAGATGCCCCATCAGATGGTCTAGGCCATGTAGTTCTTCAATCAATTCTAACTCTTTCAATCCACCTGAATTTCCTTTTTAGGTGAAGAAGGGTTAGGCAGACAGGAAGTGTGGAAAACACTACCAGACTAAAACACAAAAACCTCTGGAAAAAGGAAGAGAAAGGCAGAGACACTTGGAAAGATGCCAGCAGATGTAGAGAAAGGAAGGCTACAATGCTACTCTGAGTAAAGGTCCCAGAACACATAGCTAAACAAATTAATGAAAGGGTTAGCTAGTAATATGTCTGAGCCATAGGTCAATCATTATGAAATTAATATAAGCCTTAGTGTGATTATTTAGTGCTAACCAGAAGTGGGGCTGTGTGTTTGGACCTGTGAGCTAGGCCCAAAATGCCTGGCCAGAAACTTTGTATTACACTCTATATTCATATAAGACTGCCAGTTGCCCCATTCCCTTGCTTAGGAAGGATCTCTAACTTGTATAGATGTTCTCTCTCTCTCTCTCCCTCACACACACACACACACACACACACACACACACACACACACACACATACACACACACATACAAATTTATACATCATGGTGCTTAGAACAAGGTTCAAGAATGGAGCTATGCAAAGAGAATTCTGAGACTTTTGATAAAACTTCAAGAAAACAAGTATCTTGTGACCTCAGTTTCTTTAAGACATAGGAATTATTCTGTTCTGTGCTTTCCTGCTCATCCCAGATATTGTTGATAAAACTGCATTCACTCCAGCTGTTATTACTGATGTGCCTCTATAAAAACAAAAAACAAAAAACAAAACAAACAGGTTTTTCCCATGTGTGGCTTGTCTTAGTGACATCTTACTCATGTGATTCTTCTTAACCCTCCAGAGTTTAAGTTGCCCGATACTGTGGATTAAGCTGGCTATTAAGTTAATACTTTAATATTCTTCATTTTTAGCCCCAATATCCCAGAGTCACATGGTCAAACACAGCAGTAAATAATCCAATCCTAATCTCTGAGTTATTAACCTACTAATGTTTTAAAAGCATTGTATAGGTAATTTTTTGCTGATTGGCCTTTCTCCTTCATCACATGATTGCATTATTACCAACCACATTGAAACACAGGCATTCTGCAAAATGTGTTATGGGAATTTCTAATAGCTATGGAGGTTAATTTCTTAGACATGTAAGCAGTTACAAACCCCCAATGAGTAAAGATAATTTATATAAAATAATTGCTGATTTGTTATTGTTTTACCACAGAGGAGAATAGTTTCATCATTTCATCAAGAAAACAATATGCCAACTGTTATGAAATATATGATTTCATTTAACATTACACTATAAAATATGGGTTGATTTAGATGTAGTTTGTGCCATAATAATTCAAGTAGGAATTCATGTCAGTATGCTCTCTCTGAGGCCAATAGAATATCTTAGGGAAGGTCAGAACAATTAATTTATTTAAATAGATATTGGAATTTACTTCTCTCTTTGATTTAATTAATTGTTTTTGATCTCTGGAAACTATAAATACTATAGACAAATACTAGTTCTTTAAAAATAGAAGTAATAATATAGTAAAGCCAGTAGGAAAAAAAGCTAAATTTGAATGCTTTGGGGGCCCATATTTATTCATGGAATTGAACAATATCAGTGTGCTAATAACCAATACTGATGTCACAAAGTCCTTCTTCCAAAATGCTGTCAGGCATTGTTCTCCAGGAATTCATGAAAATTCTATTCAAATATGCAAAATATAAAGGTATTTTCTTATGTATATTTACAGAAAATAATTTATTAAGAAGAAAATGCTTTAATTTTAAATTGTGTGTGAGAGTTAGCTTGTACACTAGTCATTATGATTATGGAGGTCAAAAGACAATTTTAGGAAACAGGTTCTTATCTGCCATATTTTTCTTTAGAATAAACACCAGATTGTCAGGCTTAGTAGTGAATGCCTTGACCTCCAGATCCAAATCACTATTTCAGTGTGTGCCTTCAACACAATTATAAGAGTTTATACATATGTTAAAAATTGGTCTAAAACTATTTTAATTATAACCTAGAGACAAAAGTTTAAGTCGTTAAGTTTTAAAAGTTTAAAACCCTGCTTTGAAATTTTTGATTTGTTGATCAACAGAAAAAAAAAATACTTGAAAATTGGTTCGGGCTACAGAATAATATTTAATTAATAAAGGTGATGCTAAATAAAACTGTCTTTAGAAAGGACCACACGCAAAATGACTTTTTCAATGGAATTAATATGGTCTATGAATAAAAACACTGTTTCATTCAATGGAAGCCATAATGAATTTACTTTTCATATTCTATTTAATTCAAAAGATTTACAATTGTCAAATTCAGATTAACATCAGAAAAATAATTTGCTACTAACATGCAAAGCTGAAGTCTTTTAAGAAGGGCAGAAGATGTGAAGAAAATTTGATATATGTATATATATGTATAATTAGATCTGTTAAGCATAATATGGCATAAGAAAAGGGAGGAGCAATGAGAGCATGATACATGATGTTCATTTATTTTCTATAATTACAAGAGTCATTTCAAAGATAAGTAATCTTTTCTTCACGCAAAAAAATTAGAGTTTGTTACCTTCACCCATGTTAACTTTTTTTTCCCTTTCTTTCTTTATTACAGTTTAAGACTGCTGGAGAGATGGCTCAGTCATTAAAGGCTAGGCTCACAACCAAAAATATTACAGTTTAAGAATAAAGCACTTTAGAAATCTGTGCTTAGATCTGGAGAAGTCTAATAAAAGTATTAGCTTAGTATTAGAAAATGATCTTGTGGGTAGGTAAAATGAGTTAAATGATTCTTGAATAGACTTGTCAGATATGATCAGAGTAATTCCCTTTGTAATTCATTAAATGCAGTACATACTGTCACAACCTGAGATGAATGTTCATTTCCTTCCATGAAAAACTTTGAAATGACAGTGTAGAATCTGAAGATGCCATGACTGTGTAACTGAGTAGTAACAATTTTAGCATCTCTTAGTCAATCTCAGTATACTCTTGAAAGGAGAGAAGCTAATCAGACCCAAGGATGTACAAATATAATTAAAAAAATGAGACAAATGTTACTTTTTAAGCCTTAAAGACTTAAATGAAAAATTACCAATAAGGAATTATTAATTTTAAATAAAAAGCAAAGCACAAAACACACTGATTTTTACATTTTTCATGTGCAGTCATAGAACACTAACATTTTCACTATTGTACACATTGAATGTCTGACAAGGGTAATGTTAAAATTATTGTACCCACTGATGTGTTAAAAGATACAGAAAAATATGTTTAGACTGTATGCTTGGTTTAAATATTTAAAGAAAAATTGCTTATTCTGTAACTTTAATAGAAAAACTTAAATATAGTACATCTGAATTGAAGAATTCTGTTTCAGATAGAAGGCTATTATGTACAGATAAGAAATTCAACAAGTATTTGAAACATACAATTGTTTTCCTTTTTTGTGTATATATACAAGAAGTTTATTTTTTAAAATGTATACAGCATGAAAAACATATAATGATTACACATAATGTATTTATTTATTTTTAAAGGACTTTGTTTTCTAAAAAAATAAAACAAAATAGTGACAAGAAAAAAAAATGTAGCAAAGCCATTGTGCAGACTGAATAGTTTTAAGATCAAATAATCACAATTGTGTTGTAAACCTTCTGAATAAAAAAAGAAAAAAGCAGAATGTAGTGTAATAAAATGGACAAACATCAAAAATTCATTTTTTTATATTTTCTATATTTATTATAATGTTTTTCCCCATGCTCACCACTGCTCTCCCTCCCTCCCCTCCTAGCCCTCCTTCAGCTTCACCTCATACTCTATCCATTCCCCAATAAGGGCAAGGAATCTTCAGGTGAGTCAGCTCGGTCTGTTACATCTAGATGAAGATGTCCAAATCCCATCCCCAAGTATCAAGGCTGAGTAAGGTATTCCTCTGTAGGAGATAGGCTCTGAGATGTCAGTTTATGCACCATGAATAAACTCTGGTCCTACTGCAAGAGGCTACAAAATCTGCCCGTGCTGTTCGATTGTCCTTTATGTTCAGAGGTTGTCAGGAAACAATCTCTTGAAGGACTAGGCAGAATTTCAGTGGAAATTTTTACCTATTGATTTGTAGTTAGATAGATTTATACCAGAAATACTTCTTTTTTTATAGATCAAAATCTCATTTTTTTATCCATGTTTCTTCTTGTTCAAACTCCCTTCCCTCTCCCAACCCTGCCTGGTCACTCATTCCTCTGCCCATCCCCTCTTCTGCTTCCCAGAAAGGGCAAGATTCCCAAGGTACATTTGTTCAGCAACCACTCCAGGCAAGTCTGATTTCCTCATCCTAATATCAAGACAGTGTTAGGCGTCCCTTTGGAGGAAAGGACTCCAAGGTGCCAGTTCAAGGTACTTCAGTTCCCAAGCTGATCATTGGTTGTGGTTTGCAGC
Organism: Sigmodon hispidus; assembly: GCA_004025045.1. Taxonomy (NCBI): domain Eukaryota; kingdom Metazoa; phylum Chordata; class Mammalia; order Rodentia; family Cricetidae; genus Sigmodon; species Sigmodon hispidus. The sequence goes on along the minus strand of PVIH01022621.1, from coordinate 13,235 downwards.
ATGGGTGTTCTTTGCTTTTTCTATAAAGTTCACGAATGAGTGAGTACATACCCTGCTTATCTTTCTGGGTTTGTGTTACCTCACTCAGGAGAATATTTTCCAAATCCATCCATTTGCATTGTGAATTTTAGGATGTCATATTTTTTTTTTTTACTGCTGTGTAGTACACCATTTTGTATATGTACCATAGTTTATTAATCCATTCTACAGCTGAGGGGCATCTAGATTGTTTCCAGGTTCCTGCTATTACAAATAATGCTGCTATGAACATAGTTGAGCTAATGCTTTTGATGTACAAATGTACATCTTCAGAGTATATGCCCAAAAATGGTATTGCTGGCTCCTTGGGGATATTGATTCCCAGGTTTCTAAGAAACCACCATGTGGATATATATTACATGTTACACATTTAATAAAACCTAAGTATTAGAGAAAGAGCACCCAGTCAAATCCTAGACAAGTAGTTCAAAAAATTCTTAAACCTTAAATACAATGATAACAAGCCGAGTCAGTTACACACACCTTTAATCCTAACACAGGGACAGCCAGGGAGTAGTGACATCCACCCTTGATCCCACAAATCCAGAGACAGAACTTCTTTGTTTCTGTGAGTTCAAGGCTACATGTCTTTAATCCTAACCTAGATGAATATATAAAAGCTTATAAAATCCAAAGGGAACAGAAGCCACTGGGAGAAGCAACTAAAGAAAGTGGCTAAAAAAAGCAACTAGGAGTGAGGCTGAAAAAATTACAAGACAACTAAGTTAAAATTAACTGTGGTACTTCCTCTCTAATATTCAAGTTTTAGTAAATATATAATATATATCCATACCACCATATTGCATTCCAAAGTGGCTGCAAAAACTTACACTCCCATCAACAATGCAAGAGTGTTCCCCTTGCTCTGCAATCTCTCCAGCATAGACTGTCATCTTTGTTTTTAATTTTAGCCATTCTGGCAGGTGTAAGGTGATATATCAAAGTTGTTTTAATTTGCATTTCTCTGATGGCTAAAGATGTCAAGCACTTTTTCATGTACCTTTCAGCCATTTGTAAGTCTCTGCTGAGAATTCTCTTTTCAGTTCTGAACCCCATTTTTTAATTGGATTACTTAGGGGTTTGGAATCTAGTTTCTTGAGTTCTCTATATATTTTTTAGATCAATTCTCTGACACTTTTAGAGTTAATGAGAATCTTTTCCCATTCAGTAGGCTGTCATTTTGTCTTATTTACTGTGTGTTGTGGAAGGTTTCCTGGCCCATTTGTGGTCCAGAGGTTCGGACCTGGCCCGCGGCAGTTTTTTCCCTCAAAGAAATTTATCAGACACTTATATTAACTTCATATTGTTTGGCCCATGTCTCAAGCACATTACTAGCTAGCTCTTTCATATTAATTCAACCCAGTTCTTGTAATCTACCAGCCAAGTGTCCCAGCCCATGGCTCACCTTTATTTTTTACATGGCTCTTCTTCTTGGGAGTCAGATGGAGACTGGCTAACTCTGCCTTCCTTCTCTCTGTTTCTCCTTTGATTCTCCTCCTGCTTCTATGGTGCTGTACTTAGGCCAAAACAGCTCCTTTATTTACAGCATACAGAGAACATTCCACCACAGCTGTGTCCTTGACCTTACAGAAGATTCTCAGTTTCAGGAGTTCCCACTTATTGATTGTTGTTGTTAGTGTCTGTGCTACTGGTATTATATTTAGGAAGTGGTCACCTGTGCCAATGCATTGGAGGGTATTTCCCACTTTCTTTTCTATCAAGTTCAGTGTGGCTGGGTTTATGTTGAAGCATTTGTTCCACTTGGATTTAAGTTTTGTGCAGGATTATAGGTTTGGATCTATTTGCATTTTTCTACACACTACCATCCAGTTATGACAACACCATTTGTTGAAGTTACTCTATTTTTTCCATTGAATATTTTGGAGCTTGTTGTCAAAGATCAGGTGTTCATAGGTGTGTGGGTTAATGTTGGGGTCTTCAATTCAATTCCATTGATCCACATGTCTGTTTTTATGTCAGTACCAGGCTGTTTTTCTCTCCCCTTATCCATTCAATATAGTTTTCAAAGTATTAGGTAAAGCATTAAGAGAACAAAAGGAGATTAAGGGAATATAAATTGGAAAAGAAGAAGTAAAGTCATCTCTGTTTGCAGATGATATGATTGTATACATAAGTGACTCACCAAATTCTACCAGAGAACTCCTACAGCTGATGAACACCTTCAGAAATGTAGCAGGATACAAGATTAATTCAAAGAAATCAGTAGTCCCCCTATACACTAAACATAAAAGGGCTGAAAAAGGAATAAAGGAAACATCACCCTTTATAATAGCTGAAAAAAAACATTAAATATCTTGGTGTAACTATAACCAAAGAAGTAACAGATCTATTTGACAAAAACTTTTAATCACTGAAGGAAAAAATTGAAGAGAATATTGAAAAAAAAGATCTCTCATGTTCTTAGATAGGTAGGATCAACATGATAGAAATCAGAATCATACCAAAAGCAATCTACAGATTCAATGCGATTCCTGTCAAAACCCCAACACATTTTTTTACAGACTGTGAAAAGACAACACTCAATTTTATTTGGAATAACAGGAAAGCCAGGACTGTCAAAACAATTTTGTTCAACAAAAGAATCTCAGGAGGCATCACTATCCCTGACTGCAAGTTATACTATAGAGCCGCAATAAGAAATACTTTTTAAAATATTGGACCATAACGAGGTACTTTATTCTAAATCTAACCACAAAATTGTTTATCCAGAAGAATATACTTCATAAAATAAACCATAAAGTCCCTCCAACATGACAGTCCAAACATAAACTGAACAATATTGCACAAATTCTTTTTGATATTATAACAAAAACTAAGAGCCAGATATTGGGGAATGCTCAAATCTCAGAAACACAGAGACAGCCGCTTCTGACCTAGCCAACTCTTCAGGCCTGTCTGTGTGAATTCTCAGGGCACATCTTTCTATTCTCAGCCAAAAAGAAAAATGGCAGACAAAGATATAAAGTACTGCCTCCTCCAGGCTTATTTTTCTTTCAGCATCCAGCTATATCACTTCCTGGTTCAACTTTTCTAGAGCTACAATTAAAGGGAAGTATTTTCCAAGTACTGAAAGCAGAAGCAGAGTATCACAGTGTTGGAATTAAAATTGTGTACCAACACTCCCTGGCTCTATTAGGCTTTGAACCCACAGAGATACAAATGGATCTTAGCATCCCAATTGATGTGAATAAAGGTGTAGGTCACCATCCTGACCTACTTGGCTCTGTTTTCTGATATATCAGACTATTTTATTAAATTATATAATATTTCACCACAGAACAAGGGCAATGGAAGTGGACAATGCCAAAGCGTACAAGGAAAACACCAGAAAGGTACAACCTATACAAAAGAACTTTGGCAGCTGTGAAAGAAAGCTGTGCCTATTGGGGTAGGGGGCAGAGATGGAGAGAGTCAGAACCAGAGAGAAGTGGTCTTCCACAGGTAGCTGAAACTTTCTACAAGTTGAGCAGGTTATATTGAAATGTATGTGTACACATACCTGCATCCTGGAATAGTTAGTGAAAACAGAGGCCATGAAGTTCAAGTAGAGTAGGCAGAGGTATATAGGAAGATTTAGAAGGAGGAAAGGTAAAGATGTTCTAATTATATTACAACTTCAAACAAACAAAGAAATTTGTCCCTACAGGGGTGCTTACTTAAATACTTGGATATAAATAGGTAGGTAAAAGAAGTTTTTCAGGTAAACCTGGTAACCTGAATTCTATCTTTAGAATCTACATAAAGACATCCAGAGACAAGCCGTGCATATATACACAACATAACAATAAATAAAATTTTGAAAAGTGCTGATACTGTATGACAGACATTCTGTTTCATTAGATCTGTGGTTAGAAGCAAAAATTAGCATTTTAGTTATCATTGGACAGTGATTTTATTATAACTTATTTTTTTTAAAGTTGGAATTATGAATGAGAGTGAAAATCTGTGACATTTCTTCTGTGGAGTTTGTCATACTTGAATATGTGGTATCAATAACTTGAACAGTGTTGGCACTGTTTTGTCAATTTGAAAAAATTTTGGCAAGTAAAGGTTAACAGAAATAGATGAACCTGTGAAGGTAATACTTCTTGCAATCCTAAGCCTTCCATTTTGTGGTCTGAGGGGACAGATGTAAGAAGTCAGATTGAAATAGCCTTCCTAGCACATACCTGCTCTTTTATTATGGGCTTTATCCCTCAAATTGTGAGCCAAGGGTAACCTGTCATGAATTAACTTGCTTCTAGAGGAGGAAATTTAATGATTTATCTTATGCTGAAATATAAACAGGACATGGTGCTTTGAACATTCACATGAACTTCCAATGTAATTAAAATAAACATGGACTTTATCTTTCTTATCATGCATTTTTAAAAATCTTACTGATAAAAAAAATGAAAATGCTGCTCATTTCTTCACAATTACCTCAAAATTATAATGCAGAACTGTTTTTGATGGCTTAGGTGTGTGATTGCTGTACAAGGTTGAGGATTGAGGGTTGCTTCAATTTCTAGTGTAGCCTGAGCCAGTTAGTGAGTTTCAAAGGAAGCATTTCTCATACTATGTGGAGTTTCACAAAGATACATAATCAAATCAACTTTATAACCAGCTATTTACATGGTGGAAATTTGGAGGACAGAATGCTATGAAGAATTTAATGTTGTGAATATTTTTAGAATAATCACAAAATATAACTATTTTGAATATAGCAATGATCATTGTATATAGCATTGCATATAGCAATGATCTTTCCAGTAAGTTTTACTGAAGAAGAAAGATCCACATTGAATGTGGTTCCACCCATTGGCTGGGGTTTGAACCAAATGAAAGCAAAATGGAAGATATGAATTAGTGTCGGGAGCCAAAGCCTAACAGCCATTTTAGCTTCTACAGCTAGCCATTTACCAGCAGTTTACATGGTAGGTAGCCAGAAGACTACACCCCTTATTGTTTCAAGCTAGGCCATGAATCCAGGTGGCTTCCTTTGATCCTCTCAGACCAGCAGGTGACATTCTCCAGGCATTCAACTGAGAATAGATATATTTCCATATCAATTCTACCCTGTCTGTTACTTCCCCCTCTCAGGCTGGCCACCTTTTTGAATAACCCTCCCCTTCTCTGCTACTCGCATTCTACTCTGAGATTCTATTTAAACCATGGCTGGAAGAATAAAGTGTGCCAAAGCTTGAATGAAAATTCCTCTGTGTTCCTGTTTCTCATTTGTCTCACCCCCAGTTTCAGGTCCACGTTGAAGACCCTGCTGGCCGGGGCACATTAGTTCCCACCTCCCTGTGTTCTGACACCAGGTGCAGGATGACAGGCTGCCTCCTTATTCTTCCACAGTCATTTTTCCCATTGTAGTAAATTTATCACACAATCTCTGAACCAAAATCAACCTCTGCTTTCTAATGCCAACTTTTATCAAGAAATTTATTTCAGCAACAAGAACAGTCACTAATACAGAAAATTAATGACATTGTTTTTTTGAAGTCAGACAGAAAAGTGTGGGAATATATTAGATACTGGATAAGAACCAAAGAAGCTGATATCATAGATGTCAGAATAGAGGAAAAGTTACTGCTGAGGCATCCAGTTAGCTGAAGAACACTGCAAAAACTGCTGTTAGCAACACTTCCCCAGTGTGACTCTCATGGTTGTCACTCAGTGTGAGACACCTCAGGCAACATTGTCAGTGAACACAGCCTCCAGGGAAAGACTCCAGCAGCAGCAGTGGAGGAGCTTGACACCCAAAAAGAAGCAGTGGGAATTGCGGAAACCCCTGCTAGCTCCTCCTGGCAAATAAATAATTGAGCCAGCTCTGCCTTTCAGGGACATTTACCAGGCTGTATTCAGCTTGTCACTCCCACAAACCCCATTCATTATAAGTTGCTACCATATCATGCCAGTGCTTATCAAATTATTTATGTCTCAAAAGGATAAAGAGAAACTTTTAAAATCTAACATGAGCCAATACTCTAGTTAAATGCCAATGAAAAATAACAGAAAAACACAATTTGAGAAGTAAATGCAAAATACAAACACCACTTTTTATTAATGGACTCAATATCCATAAAAATGTCTTGTAGCATTGCTAAAAGAGTTTTGAACACATTAACTCTCTGATTTATTTCATTGAGGAAAAGCAGCACACTCACTGAGATACATAGATTGCAATCTATAAATCAACTTCAAGAAACAGAAAACTTTTATTTCTTGTTTTTTTTTTTTTTTTTTTTTTTTTAGTATTTCAGCTTAAATACTATTTTCAGACCTCCTAACACTAAAACATGGCACTTTGTAGTATTGTATAGTTATCATATTTCATTATCTACTTTATTATTCAAAGCACGTTCAGTGTATCACAGAACTCTGTAGTCTCCCTCTTCCACTGCTCATCCTGCAAAAGGTTTGGACCCTGATAAAGTCTCTGAATAAACCTCAGATATTCTTTACCAATGAAGAATACTTTTCTTCATAATAAAAGTTTGATTCTGTCACTCAGTATTAATGCTTCTCTTTGCAGTTAATCTGCATTCTTCTTTATCATTTGTATTTTCTTTAAAAATATTCATCTTATACTTTTATTTTGATGAAGTGCATATTCAATGAATATTAAGCAGGACTGACACAGCATATATGTGTTGAAATAGTTCAATCCAAATAGGAAGAACTGTCAAAATTTAGTTGTTGCTTGGGGAAATTTCCAACTAATTAAACAAAGTTCCTAAAGTCACCCTGCAAAGGGATATATGGTATCTAATGGATTACTTAAGGCAATTTTAAAAACGTGTTAGGTATATTTCTTGATTTTTAAAAATAAAAGAAGCACTATATGGAAAAGCAAAAGTTAGTACTCTCATTAATACACTGACTACATATTTGAGCAACAGAGATATTTGAAAAATGAGGATACTATACAGTAATGATATGTCCCTGCCTTTAAAATATTGCCTAAGAATCTTAGTTGGGAGCAAAAGAAATGTCTGATTAATCTATGGAAGATATAGAAAACAGCACATTTATGAGGAAAGTAATTATAATGAAACTCCAGTTGCTGATTAGGCAACTTGATTTCTTATTTCCATTTTGCATGCATGAATATAATCAATATTCTCACTGTGGTGACAAAGTTGAAAATAGTACTTCAATCAGGACTTGAAGAAATGCTCTTTTTATTGATTTTACTTGAGTTACATGTGCTTGAAATATTTTTTCTATTTCCATTAAATCAGTTATTTTTATTTGTTATAACTTTCAAAATATTTATTAAAATAGTAATAAGGAAAATCAGAGATCCAATGATGAGCCCTCACCCTTACCTGACCTCTTTTTTTCTGTTTTGCAAGTAACGCAGTTTTGATTTCCTCTTTCTGATTAGTGCACACCAGTAGATGAACGGCTTTGCAAGTTGCCCTTCATTTTCTATAATAAATTTAGCTCCCCACAAAGATATATAATTAAGCTGGGCAGTGCAGTCTGATTATCTGTCAAATATAAATGAGTCACCTCACTATATTCAGATACTACATCACTGTTCCAACAATGAATTAAAACACCTCAATCAGTCCTAAATGTAAAATTGATAATAATGTTTCCATTCAGTCAGCACATATGAATTGAATATCTGCTGGGTGCCAAGTAATCTTGTATTAGAAGAAGAGTTTTTAGATACATTTTACGTATTTTTTCAACATAGCCTTAGATTCACTCTTTAATCTAAATACATGAAAATGCTGCTCTCCACTTACCAGTGAGAAAATGGAAAAGGAGAATTTATTTTATCACATGGTTTGAAATTATGTAGTTATAAATAAAGCTCAAAATTTCTGACCTGTTGTCAGTTTGACTTTTTATAATAGCAAGCTTGTTCTGCATGTTAAATAATAGTTTGTAAGTATTTATTTTTATAAAAGCTATAATTTTGGAAAAATATCTATTTTTCCATCTCTAGAACAGTATCCCTGCAGGAGTCCAATGGCAGTCATATTTCACAACCCATTAAAATGAATAAGGAACTGTTACAATCATTTCCACAGAGAAATGTCCACTGGATTCTATGACAAAAGGCTACTTAATGACATAGTAATTATACCATCACTAAGTTGGTCATGTTCCCCTGTATTAGCTTAATAAATTTTTGCTACAATTAAAGATTCTTAGGTGGTTACTAAAGGCATGTATTCAGGTTGCAATTAGCCCTTGTTTCTCTTTCTCATTACACAGCTTGAAATTTCAACTCTAAGATAAAAAAGTAATCAATTGTAAAACAATTGGATTGCCATTCATACCCCTGTCCTATAAAACGTATGTTACAAACAGAAAAATGTACTAGGATTCAAACTTTAAGGGGACATAGTTTATATCTGTTCTATTTACTTTTTCTATTTAATACCAAAGAATCATCCATCCATTCAGTTAACATTTGTTAAAGTAATGATTTGTAATAAAAACATTTGTTTCCTTCATATTTGCTTGATTGAGTGCATTAGTGATGGTAAAGTGTGCTTTTACAGCATAACATTTAAGTTTACTGTGAAGAGCAGTGAAAATTCAACAGTAGAGCTAGCTAATCCTTGTCTATAGTCATCTATATATAGAAAACGTTGTTAAATACTAGAGATGTAAAAAAATGAAGAACACGTGTTACTGATCAAAATTTAGACCATAAATTTATTTTTTAAAAAGAAATAATCACAAGGCTGGAAGTTTGCTCAGTGATAGAGTGTTTACTTAGCTGGGCTCAATTTTAAGTGTTGCTAAATGAAACAAATGAAACAATGCTATTTGTTAAATTTCTCAGACTTCTGATAAACAAAAACCTGATTAACAAACAGTGACTTCACCTCTATTTGGTTTTACACTATAAAAACAAAAGCTTGATTATATATAATATCATGCAATTTCATATCATTCCTATGAAATAAGACTTAACTTCTTTTCTTTTACTTTTTTTATTATGAATATTCTTTTTTTTTTTATTCATGTATCCCTTTGTTCTAACTACTTTCACCGTACTGCCCCTCCCAGTCATTCTCTCTTCTCATCTCTCCCAGCAAGGGCAGGAGGTCCCAAGGTCCCAAGGTGGCTTAGTTCAGCATCCACTCCAGGCAGATCTGTTTTCCTCATCCAACATCAAGACTGGGTCAGGTGTTCTTCTGGAGGGAATGGGCCCCAATGTGCCTGTCCAGGGCGTTTCAGATCCCAAGTTGTTCAGTGGTTCTGGTTTGCAGATTGGACATCCTTTGCTTGTTTTGTTTTTGTTTGTTTAAAGTCCACTAATGAGTGAGTACATCCCCTGATTATCTTTCTGGGTTTGTGATACCTCACTCAAGAGGATATTCTCCGAATCCATCCTTTGGCCTGCAAATTTTATTGTATTTTTTCTTACTGCTGAGTAGTACTCCATCGTGTAGATGTACCACACTTTGTTAATCCATTCATCAGTTGAGTGGCATCTAGGTTGTTTTGAGAATCTTGCTATTATGAATAATGCTGCTATGAACATAGTTGAGATAATGCCTTTGGAGTGTGAATGTGCCTCTTTAGGGTATATGCCCAGTAGTGGTAATACTGGATCCTTGGGGAGATTGATTCCCAGTTTTCTGAGAAACCACCATGCTGCATTCCAGAGTGGCTGAACATGTTTACACTCCCACCAACAATGGAGGAGTGTTCCCCTTGATCCGCATCCTCTCCAGCATAGGCTGTCATATGTGTCTTTTTTATCTTAGCCAATCTGTGAGGTGTCAGGTGGTATCTCAACATTGTTTTGATTTGCATTTCTCTGATGGCTAAAGATGTTGAGCACTTTTTCATATGCCTTTCAGCCATTCGCAATTCTTCTGGTGAGAATTCTCTTTTTGTTCTGAGCCCCCCCTTTTTTTATTGGGTTATTCAAGGATTTGTGCTATAGTTTCTTGAATTTTCTATATTTTAGAGATCAGTCCTCTGTCACTTGTAGGGTTGGTGAAAATCTTTTCCCATCCTGTAGGCTATCATTTTGTCTTATTGACTGTGTCTTTCGCTTTACAGAAGCTTCTTAGTTTCAGGAGGTCCCACTTATTGATTATTATTCTTAGTGTCTGTGCTCCTGGTGTTATATTAGGAAGCACTAACCTGTATCAATACATTGGAGGGTATTTCCTACTTTCTTTTCTATCAAGTTCAATGTGGCTGGGTTTATGTTGAGATTTTTGGTCCACTTGGATTTGAATTGTGTGCAGGGTGATAGGCTTGGATCTGTTTGTATTTTTCTACACACTACCATCCAGCTATGTTCTTAATAGTCCCTAAATGAAGTAACTCATGACTGTAATGGTCCATTTAGTAGGTTTGAGTAAGGAAGACCTTGATCCAAATGCAGCATTTTTTCCATTGCTAGCATTTTGTGATTATAAAATTAGTAATTCTTTTGTTATATTTCATATTTTTCAATATTAACTTAATATAAAAATAGAGAGGGAAAAGGAAGCAGTAATTGTGATACCTAGGTTGGCAAGTCATACAGACTGCTGAATTAATAAAGAAGTCTAACTCTGCAGTCTCGGCTACATGCTTCTATCTACTTAAGTCACATACAGCACTAATTTCTTTGCTTGGGAAGATCCACATATGGCTGTAAATTCCATCCAAGTTTTACAATCTACTAAAATCAAAATTTCTCATCAGGTTTGTTGATTGTTTTTTAAGTTCAGCATACTCATGGGATTTCTGCATCTTATCTTATCTGCTTCAAAATATTGCAATTATCGGCCAACAACAGTTTGAATTTTAGGGCTTGAAAGAAGGATCACTGCTTTAAAATTTAAACTATGCCCAAAATATGAGTTCACAAAATTCAACAAGTAATTTTTGAAGAGCTTACTATTGATAAAAGAAAATTACATTAAAATAACAATATTAATTAAAATTTAGTTAAACTTTTAATTATTTTTATTTTTTTCAAGTTATATAGAGCTCACTACATAGCCTCCAAACAGAACAAATTAGTAAGCTAGAATGCTATTCATTTATTTGGCCAAAGTTTCACATGATACTCCTAAACCCAGGTTCTTAGTTATAAACTTTTTAATATGTAAGAAGAAACTTATTCCGTAATAAAATGTAGAATCTAATCACTCACTAAAATAGTGAATTCCTATTTCACTATGATACAGATGAAAGGCCTACATTGTTGTCTAGAAAAGCAACAGGTTTCTTCTTACCTGCTTTAGGCTACTACTGAACTGTTTCATCTTTACTATCATCCATTTTTTTCTGTTTCTTTTTAATTTATTTTTATCCATGTATCCCCTTGTTCAAACTCCTTTCTCCCTCCCGCCCCTCCCAGTCACTCTCTCTTCTCCCGATCGATCACCTTATCTCCTCCCCAGCATTACTTTGCATAATTTATTGAGAATGTCAGTTACCTTTACCTTTAAGTATGTATTGAGAGATACCTGTCTTCCATTTAGTTTTTCAGTCTTGTTTTCATAATTTTATTTCTAGCCACTTTCTTGCAGATATATTAATCTCTCTCTGCCTATTTTCCCATAGAACTCTCGTTGCAAAAAGACTCACATTAAATTTAAAATGGTAGTATATGCTACTATATTTTATTCATTGGAAAGACTTCTATGTAAACAAGCAATAAAGCAAAGAAAATTTTATTATCTTTTAACAAGAAATGTGTATTGGTTTACTCATCTTTCACCATTTCAATAAGATTAAAAAAAAAATCCTTTCCTTAATCATTCATTCAGGAACTAATCCATCTTCTCTTGTATAAGTTTGTATGTGACCTGCTTAGAATATATAGTTTCTTCTGCCAGCTTTGATGCCTGAGTGATATGTATTTACATTTATTTGACTGCCTATGACATACATGAAATTTATATATTATAGAGTATCTAAATATGTGGTAAATTTTCTTCAATAGGTACAAATTTATTTATTCAACACATGAAGACTATGATACATCAGTGATACTTAAACCCAATACACCAATTGAAATTTATGAAAATCAAGAAGAAAATATGGCAGAAATAATATAGGTATAAGTGAAACCTTATCCATATTTCCTAGTCAGCTAGTTGTTTATATATTTCTCTTCTTTACACTTCACATATATACTTCTCTTCTTTATACTTTAGTTATTGAAGGTTTATATAATTTATGTATATGAATTTTTTATCTGTCTGTACATCTATCTGCACATCGGTAAAGGTTACCAAATCCCCTAAGAGTACAGTTACATAATTATAGATGATTGTAAACCATCATGCAGGTGCTAGGAATTGACCTTAAGATCTCATGAAAGGCAGCCAGTGCTCTTAACTGTTATGTCATCTCTCCAGTAACTAGTTTTGATTTGTTAAACTTCAGGTTTTTTTTTGTTTTTTTTTTTTTTTATTTTATTTTGTGACTACGTTCTCTTTTCCTTGTTTTACTAAAGTATTCTTTAGATTTTTCTCTGTGCAATTATTAATTGTTTGTGGTTCTATGGATTTATCTGGTTTCCTTAGGTTGAAATTTTCCATCTAGTGCTTTCTGTAGTGCTGTATTTGTGGATGGGTATTGTTTAAATCTGTTTTTGTCATGAAATATTGTTGTAGTATGGTTTTTTTGGCCTGTTTGGGTTTGGAGATTTATGACTTGGCGCACGTGTGGTGTCGGCAGTGTGGAGTTTGGTTTGTGTGTTTGTAGCTCTTGTCTTTTAAAAGAAATGGATTATATGTTTATATATTTTATATTGTTTGGCCTATATTTTAAGCATATTATTAGTTAGTTTTTTTTTAATTAATTTATTTTTATGAATTTATTTATTATGTGGCTTGTAGCCCGTGGCTCACTTGAATTTTTATATGTTTTTTTTGGGGGGGACAGATGGCGACTAGTAAGCTCTATTTTTTTTTTAATTTCGCTGTTTTTGATTTTTTATTTATTTTTATGGTGTCTTGTATGGGTCTAAACAGTTATTTATTTATATCGTATAGAGAACATTTTATTATTTTTTTTTGTTTAATTAAAAAGAAAGGTTTTAATTTTTATATAGTAAAATTATATATAACAGAACAGCTCTTAAGTAAGAATTATAGTCATAATATTTAGTCTATTTGTATTTTAAAATTAAAGAGAATATTTTATTATTTATTTTATTATTGTGAGTTTAAAGTTTTATATTTAATATATTTTTTGAA
>PVIH01022620.1:12385-26806 GCA_004025045.1 Sigmodon hispidus | reverse complement strand
AGTATGTAGTGTTCTTCCCTATCTCTTCTGACTAGTTTTGGATTGAAGTCTATTTTATTAGGTATTAAGATGCCTATAAATTTTTATTTTATGTGAATTGGTGTTTTGCCTGAATGTATAACTGTGTAAAGGTGTCAGCTCTTGGAATTACAGTTGTTAGCTGCCATGTGGTTGCTGGGAATCGAACTCAGGTCCTCTGGAAGAACAGTAAGTGCTTTTAACTGCTGAGTCATCTCTACAGTACTTTTTTTTCTTAAATCTTCTTTTTTTTAATTTATTAAAAAAAAAAATGTGTAGCCCAGGCTGGCCTTGAACTTGTGATCCTCCTGCCTCTGCCTATTTCAGCAAATCCTACGGGCGTACGCTACCACAACCAGCCTTTTTTCAATCCTTTACCAAAGTGATAGTGCCTATTCTTGATGTTGAAGTATGTTTCTTGGATGCAGCAAAAGAATGGATCCTGTTTTCTATCCATTCTGTTGAACTATATCATGTGGGTGTGTGTGTGCACATGTGTGTTTTCATTGGTGTTTTGCCTGCATGTATGTCTGACAGTGTCAGAAGCCCTGTAACTGGAGTGACAGTTATGAATTGCTCTGTATGCTGGGAATTGAACCTGGGCCTTTGGAAGAACCACTGGTGCTCTTAACTGCTGAGCCATCTCTCAGGTCCCTAATCTGTGTGTTTTTATGAGGGAATTGAGATGATTGATGTTGAGAGATGACTGATTCCTGTTATTTTGGCGGTAGTGGGATGTGTGTGTTTCCCTTCCTTTGATTTTGCTAATCTAATGTTCAACTTCTAACTCTCCTGCTGTCTCCCCCAGTGTTGGGATTTTGCAGGCATGCACCACCATGCCTGCTTTGTGGAGTGCCAGGGCTCAAACCCTGGGCCTTGTGCAAACATCTAGCTGAAACCCCCAGCCCTGAAATGTCCATAGTTTTATTAGAGAGTCATGTTCTTTCATCTATGGACCATGCATGGTTGCTTTTGCACATCACTTCTACACTGTTAAAGATTGATGAGTCATTGAAGGTCAGTTTTGCAGGTATTTTCTGAGTCAGATCACTGCAGGTACTTAGTTGAAGGGAGGTGGTGGCACAGCTGGTCACCAACAACCAAATCACAGCTCCCTCTAAGTCAGGTGTCATCACACAGATTAGGGTCTCCACGCACAGTTGAACTCATCAGTGCATTTTCCTCTGGTAGTTACTTAATATTTTTTAAACTTTAATATTCTCTAAAGGTACTAAAATCTGTGCCGTTATAATTCATCTACTATTTTAGTGTGACCCGAAAGTTAATTTTATTCACTCCCTAGCTGCTTCTGATGCACCAGTTTCTCAAGTGCCTCTATAAGCCACTGATTAAATGCTTACCAACTAGGACAGTATTTCCCTGCTGCTGTGGCTCGGCAAGACATCGGAGGTCTTTGATCTAGGTGGGGCTTTCCCCAGATCCTGACGACCTCATATATACATTGTGTGTTGTTCCCGTGGGCCAGAAGCCTTTCCTATGCCTTTCCAAATGAATGCAGAACAGCTGTTTTGCTTTTGAAGTCCAATAGGACTAGTTTTCTGGTACTTATAGATTAAAACTCTAAAATCTATATGTAGAATTGGAGAAAAGGGAGCATGCCCTCTCCCCATCCTCACAAGAGATCAGCACAGTGGTGCCTGGGAGACTACACAGGTGGATTACACAGTCCACATAGTTCTGCTTCCTCCATTGCACATCACCCTCCACACCAGTATCCACCAAACTGCTCCCTGTGTGCTGTTGTCTGAGAGGCAAAAGCATTTAAAATGCTTTTTTTTTGGAGGGGGGTTCCTCTGTAGTGACTTGGTTGGCGTTCAAGACACTGAAGGTGGAGTTGGACATGCGCAGCACATACACTGAAACTGGAGCCATACAGAGATTAGCATGGGCCCTGTACAAGGGAGACAGTGACGCAGAAGTTCATGGACTGTTCTGAATTTTTAACTAGTACCTTTTGTGCTAATTTTAAAAGCAAGATTTTTAAAGAATAAGAGGAAAGAAAGTGCTCATTTCATACCGACCTGACGAGATTGTCTTTGGTTTTATTTCCTGGAGCTAAAGTAAATTTTATTAGTGACCTTAGGAGGAAGCCAGGGACTTAGAAGATGCCATTAACCAGACGTGTGACATGTCAGATCTTGGAAGGAGGAGACAAGAGGATTTGGAACTCAAAGTCATCCTCAGCTTCATAAGAATTTGGGGGTCACTCCTGAGAGTGAGACTCTGAGACTCTGCTAAAAAAAAAAAAAATAAAAATAAAAAATAAACCAATAAAATGTGGCATCATACTAGCTGTTAAAGCTCTTGTAAATGAGTTTTGTTTTTTAAATCTTTAGTAGATATCCTTAACCATTATTTCACAGCATCATAAAGTTATTTAAATGATGGCATCACAGTTGCTAAATATCCTTAAAATGGAAGCTTCCAGAAACTGGCAAATAAAACTGAATTTTGTAGGTATGTGTTGGAATGAACTTTGACTGTTTTTTTGTTTTGTTTTGATACTGAATTTTGCTACACAGTTCAGTAGACTCATAACTCACAAGGTCATCCCTGTGTACATTCTAGGCAGGAGGCACCATACAAAACCCTGTATAAGATAAAATAATAGTGAGAAGAAATAGGCTGGAGTACTTGTACAAGCATGAAACCCTCAGTGCAGGTCTTCAGAACCCAGAGAAAAAGCCAGCTGGAGCAATGCATGCTAGCCAGCCAGTCTAGCTCAATCAGTGAGCTCTGAGGTCCAGTGAAAGACTTTGTCTCAAAGGATGGGGAGTGCAAGGTAGATATGATCAAGTATATTGTATACATATGTAAAGTTCTCAAAGACTAAATTAGAGTGATAAATACAGGAGAAGGAACTGAGAAAAATACCAGGGTTGACCACTGGTCTTTGCACAAGCAAGTTCACACATAATTAAGGAAAGAGGGAGGGGCTGTGAGCTCAGTGGTGAGAATGCTTGAGGCTTTAAGGAAAGAGAGCAAGCAGAAGAACTTAACTCAAATATCATGTAGTCAAGTCAATTTGGAATTTTATTGGCTGATGGATAATGGCCACATATTCTTCCCACTACAATCCTACTGTTCCCGCAGAAGGAAAAGCATTCTATAGTTACCAAATGAAATGTTGGCTCTCTTAAGAGAAAAAATTTCTTTGTGGGGCTGGAGAGATGGCTCAGAGGTTAAGAGCACTGACTGTTCTTCCAGAGGACCTGAGTTCAATTCCCAGCAAAACCACATGGTGGCTCACAACCATCTATGATGAGGTCTGGTGCCCTCTTCTGTAAAACTGTATGCATAATAAATAAATAAATCTTAAAAAAAAAAAAAAAAAAAAAAAAAAAATTTCTTTGTTTGTTTTCTTTAGGAATTATGGGAAACAGATCCCGACAGTTCTTGGAGGGCTGTTGTGGTTCGATGTCTTCTTGGCTTCCACACTGCTCAGCCTTTGGCTTCATCAGCTTTCTGACATCTTGTCAAGAATCAGTAGAGGAGCAAGGATTCTTGCTCGGTTAGTTTCCACAATGCAGCCGTTTAACAGCATCTCATCCAAAATGATGTGCACTTTATCCAAATTAAACATTATCTAGGCTATATTAAGGAAATTAGTTTGAGAATTTAACAAATACAAAGAGTAACATAGCTTAGCCTGGCATTTTCCTCCTAATAAGCCTAAACATAAGTTTTGTTTTTTAAATCTTTAGTAGAGATTACCTTCATATACATGTACATACCTAGATTCACCTTGGCTAAAAGCAAATTCAATAAGTAGACACTGAAATGAAATAGCTCCTTAAATTATCTGTTTGTATATGTATGTGTGCATTTGTTCTCAGGGTGGAACTCAGAGCATAGGCAGCACTCTAGCACTGAGCAACATCCCTATCCAGAACAGCACAATTTGTTAGCCAAAGTGGGCTAGAATCTATTAAGTGCCCAAGAAGACAGCAAGTAGCATTTCAGCAAGAAAATGACTTGACCTCAGTAATAACACAATGCCTGTTGAATGCTCATTATGCTCAAGGCATGATGAATGTGTTAATATATTATCTCAGTCTTCTCTATAACCCTCATTTACTCAGAAGCAAACTGTCCAAAAGCTTTGGCTGAGGTCACAGGATTGTAAAAGCCAGAGCTGGGCTATGCTGACTTCTCTGTTCTCTAGGCTTCTCATGCAGAGCCCAAGGCTCCAAGTCAACACTGTCCCTAAGTCCCTAGGGCACTACCAACCCACAAGCACCCTTCTGGGCCTGCACACCAGCCCCCAAGGGCACTACCTACCCACAAGCACCCTTCTGGGCCTGCACACCAGCCCCCAGGGCACTACCTACCCACAAGCACCCTTCTGGGCCTGCACATCAGCCCCCAGGGCACTACCTACCCACAAGCACTTCTCTGGGCCTGCACACCAGCCCCCAGGGCACTACCTACCCACAAGCACCCTTCTGGGCCTGCACACCAGCCCCCAGGGCACTACCTACCCACAAGCACTTCTCTGGGCCTGCACATCAGCCCCCAGGGCACTACCTACCCACAAGCACTTCTCTGGGCCTACATAATCAGCTGAAGAAGAGGGTGCTGGGAGTGAGAAACCAGAAAGAGCCATACTCCCCAAGAATCCATTCATCTGGGCGTCTTAACTGTGGAGCAAGATGGCCCGCAATGCTTGAATGTGCCTTAATTTTACATTTGAAACCGGAGATTCTGGTTTTAAAGAGCTGTTTGAAAAGAAAGAAACAGCTGCTTCAAATAGACAAACTTCATTGACAAATGAGTGATTGATTAGACACACCAGTGAGTTTGTAATTATGAATCTCTACATAACTTGATTTTTGTTTAATTCCTGATGTTCAAAGTCTCTATTGCATTTGCTCAGTGAAGTCTGTCTTCAGAGAAGGGGACAATCGGTGAATGACTTTTCAGTTTCCATCAGACTCTTGTTAACATCTCATTAAGTTCTGTGCAAATAGCCCGCTAGCAGAATAAACTTTTTCAGGAGCCGATGGGAACTGTCCTTAAGTGACCCAGAAAAGAAAAAAAAAAAAAAATGCTTTGCTCTGATATACCTATTAATAATGTCTTCCAATTATATAGATGATTGCTTTGTCCCAGGCCAAAGTAGGACTGGAATGAATGTTAGGCAACCCTGTTCGTCAGAACCAGCAGTCAGAGTTTACAAGCCGAGACAGTGTGGGAATGCAGCCAGGCCAGGCCCATAGACAGAGCTGGAAGCTGGGGATGCAGCTCCACTAGCAGTGCTTGCATAACTGGCATGAGGTCCTGGGTTTGATCCCCAGCACCCCATAAGCAAGGTGTAGGGATGCATACCTGGGACCTCGGCTCTTGGGAGGAATGAAGACAGGAAGCTTAAGGTCATTTTTGGCTACTGGCAAGTCAGAGGTCTGCCTGGGATACATAGCAACCTATCTCAAAAATAAAAAGGGATTAAGTAGCACAGGTAGCAGGATGAAAAAGGCCCTGGAGTGTTGTGGGGAGGTGCTGGGGGACAGTGGAAGCCTTAGCAACTTCTCTTTGGTCTTTGGTTTAATTGGTTCACTAGTTAAACTGTTCTGTCTTCAGCAAGTAAATGTTCAGCTGTTCCCTTGAGCAGCTGCCGGCCTGTTTTAAAATTTGAATCAGGATTTATTCCTAAGTCATATCAACCAGTAGCACCCACATTGCAATGACAAGGTCCCTTGGTGAGCCTGACTCTGCCAACCTCCTAGAAACACAAGTTAGTGAGGTCTGTACTGCGGCCATGACTGCCTATCAGTGTATGAGGCTCAGATCCTGACAATCACTCCGTTTTACATGAGCAAACCATAGACCAGATCCCAATGCAAAGAACAGGCCTGAAATCTGATGCCCCTCCTCACCATATGACTCCTTTAAAATAAGAATCCAGCTGTTCATATCTTGATTTTGTTTATGAGAAACTTGTATACACTGGTAGAGCCAAGATTAGTGGCATTTGGGCCATACATATGCCAGTGACCAAAATGGTATTATATGCCAAGCCTCAAGGCAATAAACACAAATACTTTAGCTCTGACATTTAGAACAGGAGGAAGCAGGAAGAAACTGGACTGTGGGCCCATTAATTCAAGTGTCTAGGGAAAGAACTTCCTCCAGGCTGGGCTGAACATGACTGACCCCAAAAACCACAAACAACTTCCCAAGGAGCACATGTATCAAGTCCTGTGTTTCTCAACCTAGAAACCCAATCTTGTGGGATTTCTATGGAAGGCAGACTGGAATGGAACATGAGATGTGTGTGTCCTACACAAGAATTTTTATCTTCACTTCCTAAAACATGTTCCTTATGATGTTTTATTTTCCTTGAGGCAGGATCTTAGCCAGCCTGCCTGGCCTTGACCTTGTTATGGCGGATGAAGTTAGCCCTGTTAGCTGCACCTTCCCAGTGCTGGGATACAGGTCCCATACCCAGCCCTACGTGCTCTTTTAATATCAATGTGGTTGGTAAATTACCCTTTAATAGGTGAGAGAACAGTGCAAACCAGAGTCAAACTTTTAGAACAACTATAAGGCAGAGCCCAGCCTAGACACTGAGATGGCTAGAGAGCGGGAGAGATGGCTCACGGCATGGGGGCTCACAACCATCTGTAACTCCAGTTCCAGGAGATCTGACACTCTTCAGAACTCCTTAGACACACACATGGCACATAGACTTACATACAGACAAGAAATACACATAAAATAAATCTAAAAACCATGTTTTAAGGTGTGAACACCTGAGTCTGTCTGTGCTTCTCCCTTTACTGGCTGGAACTGAACCCGAAATCTCAGGAATGCTAGGCTATGAACCCCACAAGGACAAATGAGCCCTAACTCCTGTTGCTTCTCATAATTTGCTGCTATGATTTTTGAGTAAAACAACAGAGACATGAGAGATGACGTGAGTAGGCCAAGGCAGAGAACACACTTAAGGAGTTGGATGTGGGGATTTACACTGTAATCCCAGTACTTGGCAGGCTGAGGAGGATGGTCACAGGTCTGAGGGCAGCCTGGGGTACATAGTGATTTCCAGGCTAGCCTAGGCTGCAGAGTCTGTCCCAACTGACTGACTGACTGACTAAAAATAAAAGGAGATACTGAAGTGAGAAGGTTATGTGTGTCAGAAGAGGCTGGAAGTGGACTCCTGGATCTGTGCCCTTCACATCCCCTTCTCAGGGAACACAAACAGACCCTGGAGAATGATTTTATCTGAGACTCTCAGTATTGGCTAGAAAAGCTTCCAGGAGCACAGAAGATTTTGGTTCACTGGGAAGCTGAGTCTGCACCAGAATGGCAACCCTGAGTAATGCCTGCTTTCCTGGCTACTATCACTGCAGTCCTTGTCTGAACAAATCACAGTTTCTCATCTCATCAGGCTGAGATCAGCACCCATGGGAAGTGGTTCTCTGCTGGCGTCTGCACCTATAATGGACACAGGCTTTCAGGATGCTACTGAAGAAGCAAGAGCTGGGCTCTGAGTCTCAAGTATAGCATGTCCATGCATGTCAGTGGTGCCAGTCACTGATCAGGGTGACCTAGAAGCTGCCATCATCTAGGGATGTGCTCTGCTGGATAGTGGCAGACTTAGAGACTGATACAACGCTGATGTCATTTCTTATGACCCAAGCTCAGTGGTAATGAAGAAAGCATGGAACAGGTGCCTTTGCCAACCACAGAAGCTCTGGAGGGCCGGGGTCAGTGGCTTTGGGGCTTTAAGGGTTTATAAAATAAAATGATGCTCTAAGGAACTGTCAGGTGAGTGGTAGTGACGGTGCACCACCTTTGACCCCAGTGCTTGGGAGGCAGAGGGGGCGAATTTGAGTCTGAGGCCAGCCTGATCTACAGAGCAAGTTCCAGCCAGGACTACACGGAGAAACCTTGCTCTGAAAGTAAATAAACAGTCTCAGAGACCATGGCCTATTTCATCAGTTGCATAACCACCTGACAAAAACAGAAATATTCATCATTACAGTGAGGCAGAGGCTGGCAGATCTGAGTTGGAGGCCAGCCTGGTCCATAGAGCAAGTTCCAGGACAGCCAGGGCTACAGAGACAAACCCTGTCTCAAACAAACAGAAAAAACCCTGTCTATCCATCAATCCATCCATCCATCTCTAAGTAGCCCAAGCTAGCCCAGGACTCATCTTTTCAAGACCAGGATAAGTATGTCCTCATGCTCCTAAAGAAAATTCTAAATAAAACCCTCGGGGTTCTGGGCTACCTCATATTTGGGTGGGAGGGGGCATAAGCACAGACAGCTGGGGCTGGAGAGATGGCTCAGAGGTTAAGAGCACTGACTTTTCTTCCAGAGGACCTGAGTTCAATTCCCAGCAAAACCACATGGTGGCTCACAACCATCTAAGATGAGGTCTGGTGCCCTCTTCTGTAAAATTGTATGCATAATAAAAAAAAGAAAAAAGAAAAGAAAAAAAAGAAGAACAGACAGCTACTGGCCTTCTTCCTGTGTACACACATACAGGCAGCACGGCACAGCTACCCTCCTAATATCTGTTGCCTCCCCTCCCAGGCCTGGGGGGCGGTAAGTGAAGAAGAGCCCCCAAGAGCCCAGCAGCAGGCTCTGGGATGTCTGGGTTCCCAGGACACCAGAAGAAGCAAATGTGGTCCAGTGTAGTGATACAGGTTGCTAATCAGCTCGCTGGAGGCCAAGGCAGAGTAGGATAGGAGGTCAGGGCCAGCTGAGTTTGACAGCAGCCTGGAGTACATGAGACCTCAAAAATAATCAAATGAAAAGCTAGGTTATAGGATGGCTAAGCGCATATAGGTGCTTGCCATGAGCCGGACAGTCCAGCTTCTATCTCTGGAGTGCAGGTGAAGTTGGAAGAGGAACCAGGTCTACAGTGTTGTCCTCTGCCTTCTGTTCAGCACAAGGCATACACAGCAGGTGAGGAGGCCTCCAAGCTCCAGGTGAGCATCCTTACTTTCTTTTTTAAAATATTTTATTTATTTATTATGTATATTATGTATTCTGCCTGCATGTATGCTTGCAGGCCAGAAGAGGGCACCAGACCTCACTGTAGATGGCTGTGAGCCACCATGTGGTTGCTGGGAATTGAACTCAGGACCCCTGTATGAGCAGTCATTGATCCTAACCTCTGAGTCATCTCTCCAGCCCTGAGCATCCTCACTTTCAAAGGCAGGATGAGGTCCTCAAAAGTGGAGGGCCCTGAAAGGAGACCTTAATTACCCAGGGTGGAGAAAGTGCTGCTTTGGTCCATTCCTGCTACAACAGAGCCAGTTGTTGGGTGCTGGGAATCAAGCCTAAGAAAGGCCCTGTGTGGCCAGAGTGCTCTCCTGCTAATCTACATTTGCAGGGCCTTTCTGTTTAAGGACCAGACAGGGTTTCTTTGTGTAGCCCTAGTTGTCCTGGAACTCACTGGCCTCGAATCCACAAAGATTCACTTGGCTCTGCCTCCAGAGTGCTGGGATTAAAGGGGTACACCACCAGTCCGGTTGACAGCTGAGGTTTTCTATACCTTTATGTGCACAGTAGTTGCATGTTGGATTGAGGAGTTGGCACTTGTTGACATGGTGCTGCTCACCAGTGCCATTACCCAACTGCTTAGCAGATAAGGCTGAAGACTGCCTTTGAATTCTGAAGTGTTTAGGGCTGGTCATGTTTTAGGGATCTCATCAATTGGTATCTAAATAAATAATCTTCATGAAATCTGAGGCCTTAGGTAAACCCAGCAAGCTATGTGATGGTGCAAATTCTCTATGGAAACCAGTCTTCTGCAGCAGCAGCAGCCTGGGTGGGTGGTGGGTGGAATACTTTGAGGAGCTTGTTCCCCATGGGTCGTGGGGATGACTTAGGTCACTGAGGTGCTCAGTCTAGAGCAGGCAGTTTGTCCACCAGGCCCCATTGCACCAAGGGGTTCCATATACTGGATTGAAGGGCTTCAACAAGCCAGTATTCCTAGACTGACTCCTCCTGCGTGGGTCATTTCTGTTTAAATCCCATCTGGCCTGTTCTGTACATCTCAGCTGGAAGTAGAGCAGCAGTAAGCACTGGAGAGAAGCGTAAATGATGGGAGCTGCCTCTGCGAGGCTTCTTGAGAACTTCTTGAGACGCTGACTCTTCTTCTGATGCCCCACACACGCCACTCCCGTCAGCTCTGTGGACGGTGAACAGACTGGAAAGACTTTTTGTTTTTTTCTTTTGTTTTTTCAAGAAAGGGTTTCTCTGTGTAACAGCCCTGGCTCTCCTTAGACTAGGCTAGCCTTGAACTCACAAAGATCCATCTGCCTTTGCTTCCCAAGTACTGGTACTACAGGCATGTGCCATAACCACCCAACCCAGGAAGGCTGTCTTACACCCAGCACTCCAAAGACTGTGGGTTCTGAGTGTTGGGAGAACCAGGTGGCAAGTGTGGCAAGGTCTGGTTTCAACCTGTGGCTCAGAGCACAGCCCTGAAACAATCACTGCTCCATCCGGAGCACTGAAGAGTCCACTACAGAATGTCGCTTTCCCTGCGAAGGCAGGAACTAGAGTGGAGCCTCCATGGACTGCCGATTCCCTGCTCCAGGATTCTCTGTACAAGTCCTCTGGGGCACATGGCTAAGAGAACCATGTGTGAGGCAAGCGAGTCTTGAGTCTTGAATTTGCAGTTTATTTGGGGGCAGTTCAAGTAATAGTAGCATTTTAAGAGAAGTTCCTCTGGACTGAAATGAAAGCAAGCCAGCCAGGTGTGGTTGTGCACACCTTTAATTCCAGCACTTGGAGGCAGAGGCAGGTGCATCTCTATGAGTCTCAGGTCATAGCAGGTTCGAGATCAGCCAGGGTTACATAGAGACCCTTGTCTCAACAAACAAACAAACAAACAAACACAACAACAAAAAGGTAAAGGAGAAGAAGAAAAACACAGCTGTGGGTCTTGGTGTGCAAAATGAGTTGCAGCTAGCAAGATGGACCATCCCAGGAGTCTACAAAGACAAACCTGGCCCTCTTTCCGCTACACGCTAGTTAGCATAAGCTACTCCTGTGGCTTCACAGTGCTCACACTGTGACAGGTGGACATGGAAAAGGCCCCTGAGAGGTGGGTTACTCAGACCATGGCAAGATCCCAGGCTAGCCTGAGAGGGCGCTGAAGCTTCTCTAGTCTAATTTTCACTCTGAAATAATGCATCCGCTCAATATAGACTGCGGTTAGTAGCCAGGCCAGAAGTAGACCTTGAGTTTTTATCTCCAGCAGTGTCTGCTAGATCTTGCAATTCTCAGGATTTTAAAAATACTCCTGTCTAATTAAAAACATATTTGTCTTGCATTGCTTTAAATGCCTTAGTTAAGCTAGACTGTCACAGGGTTGGAGAGACAGTTCTGTGGTTAAGAGCACTGCTGTTCTTCCTGTAGGTCTGGGTTTGATTCCCATCACCCGCCTGTAACTCTTTTTCAGGGGAACTGACCCCCCTCTTCTGGCTTCCAAGGGCACCAGGCATAGACATACATGACAAAGAACACCTCCACACATAAAATAAATATTTATAAAAACGTCACACACACTGTCTAGTCTTAGATCTCTTAGGTCAAAAGGATCGTAGATTTAGGTCAGCTGCTACTAGAGGGCATCACCTTTCCTCAGATATGATGACTATGACCAGTTCTTACTAACAGGAAAGGGTAAATGGCTATTTTTCCAGAAGAATGTGCTGAGGCAAACAAATATACTGATTCTGAGTTGTGTACTGTATACATACTGAATATAAACACAGACACATAAACATGTTGTAACTCATAGATTTGTTACCTGCTAATATACATAAATGGTCATAATTATATTAAAGATAAGCCTGCTATATTTTCAAAGAATGTCTTTATCAGTTTCTAATGACAAGCAGATTTTTATTAAAATATTTATTTCTTGTTTTACTTTATGTGTATATGCATAAATGTATTTATTTATTTATATTTTGTTTTTCAGATAGTGTTTTACCATGTAGCACTGCCTGACCTAGAACTCACTATGCAGACCAGGCTGGTCTGGAACTCACAGAGATCTGCCTGTCTCTGCCTCCTGAGTGCTGGGATTAAAGGCGTACACCACCATGTCCAGCCTATTTTTGTGAATTTATGTGCACTACATGTGTTTGGGTGCCTGAGGAACTCAGAAGAGGTCACTGAACCCCAGGAACCGTGGTCACAGGTGGTTGGGAGCTGCCTGGTGTAGGTGCTCAGAACCAAGCTCGGGTTCTCTCTAGAGCAATAAGTACTCATCACCACGGAGTCATTTCCCTAGCTCCAAAGCAAGCAGGTTTTTGAATAAAAATAATCTTAGAAGTCAACATACTATACTTTTAAAGATTTCTAAAGAGCCTGGTGAGTGCTGGGCATGCTTATTCTGCTGTAAGATCCTGGGACTGAGTTCAGGGTCAAGCACATGCTAGGCAGGCGCTCTGATACTGGGCTGCATCCCCAGTCCCAGAGACACTTTTGATTTAAAAGAGTTAAAACCAAACCAAACCAAACCAAACAAAAACAAAACAAACAAAAAACCTCACCACCTTTTTCTGCTGTAAGAGGAAATGAACACAAGCCATCCAGGTCACCGTGGGCACCCCCCCAATGCCACCTTCCATTCATAAGGGGATTGACCCTGAAAGTTCAGACTCCCTGAGAAAGCACTTCTTCTGTGTGACACACTTTTGAACATGCCTATCTGGTATCCATAGGTTAAACCAATATATAATAGTTATTTTTTTAAACATAAGATTTATTTTTTATTATGTGCATTGATATTTTGTCTACATGTATGTCTGTGTGAGGGTGTTAGTTCTCGGAATTCCAGAAGGTCATTAGCGGCCATGTGGGTACTGGAAATTAAACCTGGGTCCTGTGGAAGAGCAGCCAGTGCTCCTAACTGATGAGCAACTCTCCAGTTCAACGTAATAGCTATCTTTGAATACTACCACCGCATTGCTTCGTTTGGAGAGAAAGAAAAAGCACTGTCTTTGCAAAGCACTGTCTCTGAAAGGGAGGTGCGCACCTGCAAATCACCTGCTGTGGGCTGCCTTGGCAGGGTCGCAGATCTGTGTCCTTCCTTCGAGATGGCACTTACCTGACTACACCTAGAGTGGGCACTGACACATACCATAGAAAATGTTCTGAAAAAAGGATACATCCAGTTCACTCTGAAAAAGAAAATGAAGATGTTCAGTAAGAAGATGCCCTCCGAGAGCACGGTCACCCGAGTGCCCAAGAACTGCTCTGCTCTGAGTCTGGAGCACCAAGTGGCTCCTAGGGCTGCTGGACCCAAGAGCGGGAGCCCTGAGCTGGAAACCGTGATAAAGGGGAAGGAAAAGGATGCTGCAGGTCAGGGAGACTTTCCAGGTCAGAGAGTAGAGGAAGAGCGGGGCTTGGAGGCTCATGCCTGTAAGCTGAGGCAGGGAGTTGCTACAAACTCAGGCCTGCATGGGCTAACAAAGTAAGATCCTGTCTCAAAATGCCAAATGAAGGAGAAACAAATAAAAAAGTAAGTATGAGGAACAATAAACTAACCCAGCCTCTGGAGATGGTGGGTAATCTGATACATGCCTTCTCTCTGTATCCACTGATTGACTTCTAGAAGTTTATTGTAAGGAGGCAGGGAACAGAGGCAGGGTAGTCAGAAGTACCAATAGCAAACTATTGATAACAACCCAAGAGTCTACCATGGGACGGTTAGATAAGTAGATTATAGCCATCAACAAGTGATATTGCAGAGGTCTAACTAATGCTATATAAGCTTGTGGGTGTTTCTCAGAGGTACAGTGCTTCCCTGGCATTTTTAATGCCCTAGCGTTGATCTCTACACCACACAAAATAAATAATATTGTTGGGCAGTGGTGGTGCATATTTTTGTTCTCATTATTGAGAAGCAGAGTCAGGTGGATCTCTGTGAGTTCAAGGCCAACCTGGTCTACAAATGAGTTCCAGAACAGCCAGAGCTGTTAAACAGAGAATCCTTGTCTTGAAAACATAATAATAATAGTAATAGTAATAATAAATGTTAAAAATTGGCATGTAGTCAGTCCTTTGTATTCATGTACTCCATATCCATGAATTCAGCCAAGTGCTCTGAAATACTTGGAACAAGCTGCTAGTACTGAACATATACACCTTTTACTCTGCCATGATTTATTTTGATGTTGAGACAGGATTTTTCTGTGTAACAGTCCTGGCTTTCCTTGAACTCACTTTCTCTGTAGACCAGGCTGACCTTGAACTGAGATCCACCTGCCTCTGCCTCCCCAGTGCTGGGACTAAAAGCATGCACCATCACCACCCAGCCCTTTCTGCTATGATTTCTTAGCTGTAACTACTCAGATAGCATTTACTCTGGCTAGGTGCTTTTTTTTTTTTTTTTTTTTTTTTTTT
>PVIH01022620.1:0-12285 GCA_004025045.1 Sigmodon hispidus | reverse complement strand
GTGCTTTTAATAATTTAGATGAGTTAGAGTTTATGGTAGGGTGTATGTAGGGTGTGGGCAAATATCAACCATTGTACATAAGAGATTAAATCTGTAGGGTTTTGGTACCCACAAAGATGTGGCAAGGGCCTAGAACCCATCTCCCGCACTATCAGTGCTATATAATGGACAAGTGCATACAGAGATGCCCAGTTCCAAAATTACAGGTGGGTATGTTACGTCTAAAAGGCAGATGTCCCTGGTTGATGGGCTAACTGACAATCTTCCACCATCTTGTTTCTATCTAGAAAACATCCTATTTGAGGAACACTTTCAGGTCTACAGTAAAACTGAGGTGAAGGTACAGACCTATCTCATACACATATCCTGCCCACCTCTCAAAATCCAGTTCTTGGTTCACAGTGAGGAGCTCTTTGTTACTTTTCCTGTTACAGGTTACATAAGGCTTCACTCTGGCCGTGTGCAATAGAAGTCTTAATAAACGGAGAGTGCCACAGATTCATATTATCTCATTCTCTCTCTCTCCTGCTTATCTGTACTTATTTTTGTCAATAAAATAATTGTGCAGAGGGAACAGGAAACGGAAATGAGATCATATGTGGAAGGGTGGGACAGGAAGCTCCGCTGCCTCTTTCCCTGGGAACTTCAGAAATGAAGTAGTTTGGCTTTTGTTTTTGGAAATATGAAGCTGAGTGCTCTTCTCGGGGTAACAGCATGGAATACATTTCCACATTTAAGATGGTGAAACTCTCTAAGATAAAAATAGCTCAGAAAGAAGGCTTAAAACTTACAAAGCTAAAAATAAATCTTAGCTGACAAGAAATCCTTGGTGAGAGTCGGGTCCTCATTTCTTCCCCACGGTCTTCCTGCTCTGGTTTGATCCTGAATGGATTTGCAGGAGTCATCCCCTGTCCAGCACAAGCCTACATTGTCACCTGGCTTAAGTTAAATTTGAATCTTGAATTCTGTGGCTCATGCTGTCACTGACTCTCTTTCTAAAATTATAGTTCTAATTTGGCCCGTGCTGTATATTTTCAGTAACTTGCAGCAACAGTGTCTGGGCTTCCTTTTATTCTTCCTGCTCTAAGACATTTTGAAAATTATGCTTCCAGGATGAGTGTCACCTGAAAGTGACTTCCTGGGGCATCATAGAGCCTGCCCTGCAACCAGTCTGTTCTACCACAAGAGTGGTCTCCTTGAGGATGAGGTCCAAGGCTGTATTGGTAATATGGCCACTGCCAGACAAATCTGGGAATTACATTGAAATTCCTTACAATTCAGCAATGTTCCAATGTCTTAGTCACACGAAGCACACTGCACATGCTCAGGAGCTGCCTGAGCCACAACAGTGGCAGTTGTGGTTGGCAGGCTGGCAGCATTTCTAGCACTATAGAAGAGCTATATATATATATATAGCCTACCTATGACACTCTATCTCTGCAATCATCACAGACCTAGATTTAAGGCTAGTCTCCTGTCCTCCATCCCTGAATGTCCATTCTCTTCCCCATTCTGAGCCCTGGAGCACATCCATCCCTTGGAAACAGATGACCTGTCATGTCACAGTCCAGCAGCCATCTTCCAAGCCCTGACTCTTGAGGTAGGAAATTGCTGACCACAAGTGTCAGTCATTAAGGTAACATCTCCCAAAGTTCACCATGTGTCAGAGTCACTGGAGGGCTTGGTAAAACAGACTGAGGGGACACAGGCAGAGCTTCTGATCCTTTGGCATGGGACAAGGTCCAGAGCCTGGATTTCTAGAAAATTCTACATCTTGGACTGACTCCTTGGATCCCACTGCCCCTAGAGGAACACCTGACTCAGTCTTGAGGTTGTGGGGGGGGGGAGAAAACTGGATCTGCCAGGAGTGGAGGCTGAACTAAGCCATATTGGGACAGTGGGACCTTGGGTCCACCTGCCACCAGACCAGGGGGAAGGGGGGAGATGGGGAGTTGTGGAGAAGAGAGAATGACCTGATGTGTTGGGAGGGGGAAAGGACCTTGAATGATACAGAATAGAAAGTGTGACTTCATTGTTCATAATAATAATAAAAAAGAAAAATCTTTAAAACAATAAAAAAATACAGAAAGAATAAAACATGGGTGATAAATATTAAAAAAACAAAAACAAAAACAAAAACAAACCTTATTTTTGTTACTGTTTTGCCTGTATGTGTATCTTTGTGAGGGTATTGGATCCTGGAATTACAGACAGTTGTGAGCTGCCATGTGGGTGCTGGGAACTGAACTCAGGTCCTCTGGAATAACAGTCAGTGCTCTTAACTGCTGAGCCATCTCTCCAGCTCCTCTAGAAAATTCTTAAGTTTATACTGCTGGTCAAGGTGCCAGACTCTGGGGATCACTGCATGGAGGCAATGAGAACGGCTGGTTCCCCATGAGGAGCTTCGAAATCTCACCTCAGGCCATAGAAATTGGATTAAAGACATCATTTCCTTGCTCTTTTGGAGACAAGGTCGTGCTTCATGTAGGCTGGCTTCTAACCCACCATGTAATCAAGAAAGACCTTGAACTCCCAACCCTCTTGCCTCTCTCTACTGCTCACGTTGGGTATTACAGCTCCACTATATCTCAGAATGCAAAGTTTTTAAGCACAAGGTTTACCTTGCTGATGTTAGCACACCCAGCATTGCTAATCACTGAGCCGTGCTCACTTGTCCACTCGTGGTGATACGTAATTGATAAATATAGACTGGAATATCAGAGGACAGAGCCACCTCTCCAGTCTTCTTGTTTTGTTTTGCTGTCCTGGAACTTGCTTTGTAGACCAGAGTGGCCTCAAACTCACAGAGATCCTCCTTCCTCTGCCTCCCAAATGCTAGGACTAACAGCATGTGCCACCACTGACTGGTTTTCATGACTTGGCTCTGTGGTTGACTTTTTGGTATTCCGAATATATATTACTACATCACTACATACTGACTGCCTCAGGAAGCGGAAGCATGGAAAAGTGCCTTCCTAATATTTTATATAAAGACAGAAAGAAATAAATTTAGAAATAGTAAGTTAGGGCTGAAGCTCAGCTGAGTGTTTATTCAGCATGCCCAAAACCCTGGGTTCAGTCTTCAGTGCTGTACAAACTGGGTGTGGCAGCACTCATCTGTAATCTCAGGAATAGGGAGCCCTCTCTCCAGTGTTCCTCCTCTGGCCTCTTTTTCTCTTGAGAAAGAGTCTTCTGTAGTAGGCTGGTCTTGAACTTGCTATATAGTCAAGGATAACCTTGAACTCTTGACCCTTGTACCTCACCTCCTCAGTGCTGGCTGTTTAAGTGTGTACTGCCATGTCCATCTTAGAAATGATTGTTTTCTTTTTGGTTTTTGTTTCTTTGGTTGGTTTTGAGGCAAGAGTTCTTCTGTATAGCCCTGGATGTCCTGTGTATGTCAGACTGGCTTTAAACTCAGAGATCCTCCTGCCCCTGCCTCCCTAGTGCTGGGATAAAAGTCATGCACCACCACTGTCTGACTCAAAATGATTCTTAAAATAAGAAGGAGGTGCCTCATTAGCGCAGTAGGTAGTGCTTCAGTTTCATAAAATAAGAAGGATTCTGTCCTATTAGGAAAGAAAGCAGAGGGGCATAAAAACAGCAAGTATGAGGGAAAATGTCCTCATGGACAGCAAAATGCTCACTCACAGCAACTTAGTTTTCTAAGAGTAGCTTTGTGCTGTTTAGGTTTTTTTTCAACTTGACATAAGCTGGAATTATCTGGGAAGAGTGGGAAAGGAATTTTAATTCAGCAAATGCTTTCATTATGAGCAAGCCTCTGGTAAATTTTTCTGATTGATGATTGATGATTGATGTGAAGTGCCCAGTTCAGTGTGTGTGTGTGTGTGTGTGTGTGTGTGTGTGTGTGTGTGTGTGTGTGTGTGTGTACTATAAGAAAGCAGGCTGAGCAAGCTAAGAGGAGCAAGCCAGTTAGCAGCATTCCTCCAAGGCCTCATATTCAGTTCCTGCCTCTAGGATTGTGCCCTGAGTTCCTGTCCTGGCTTCCCTCAGCCATGCACTATGACCTGAGAGCTGTAAGCTCCCCAAGTTGCTTGGTGTTTACCACAGCAAAAGAAGCAAACTACAATAGTCTTCTTCACAAAGAGCTAATGCACATATGGCTTGTAATGCCTAGGATGAGCAAGTAGGGATGGTAGTCCAGCACCACTTAGTTTAGCTTTTACATATTCATTATATTAACACAAACACTGACATACATCAGAATGACTCAATTTCTGGAAAACTGTGTTAAAACCATTTTTTAGTCATTAGACTTACCACTCGGCTGAAGTACTCGTCCAAAACTTCCACAAAATTGTGTATGAATTCATAAATAGCCATTTCATTCTGAAATTAAAAAGGGCACAATTAACATCACCATGACTTCAGTTAAAAAAAAAAAGAAAGGCCAAAGTTCTAGAGAACATGCTTTAGTCTAGATGTGTGAATGAAGCAGCATCCTTAGTCGCTGATATGTAAAGAGCCTGTAACTATCATGTGAAGAAGACATTGCCACGGCTAAGGACGGAGCTCAGTTGGTGGAATCCTTGCCTGGGATGCTGCCTTGCAGCATGAAGCTCTCCAGCACCACATAAACTGGATGTGGTGGAGCATCCTGTAATCCCAGCAGCCTGGTCTATATGAGACACTCTGTTAAAATAGGAAAGAAAGGAAAAGACAAGAAGCAAAAGCAAAGATGCTTCTGAATGAAGGGAACAGGAAACCTTAAGCACTAGGACTTTTGTAGTCCAGGATGAATCTGGCCAAACTGAAACTTTAGAGAACAAATTACAGGCGTGAGCTCTTTTCCTGACCTTAACCAACTGTCCAAAGCAACAGCCCAGGTTCTTCAAGGTTCTAAGTTTATATGAAGATGACAAAATCACTTCAAGTGATCATGGCTAAAAACAGTTCGCTGAGCATTCAAAGGCTTTTAGATATGCAACCCTCTTCCATGGACTCCATGGCCACAGTACTGGCCTGACTTCCTAACAAGGTGAGTCTTCCCTGAGATGTAAGCACAGCATGACCATGCTTATATTTTTCTGTGACTTCTGATATGTCAGTAATATCTTTTTTCCCACGTGTGTGTACTGTGCACATGTATATACACATTTGTTACGTGTATAAGCATATCTCTGTGTATATTTTGAAGCCCAAAGCTGACTTCTGATTCTTTCATTACTTTCCAGTGACTTATTGAGGCAGGATGAGCTTGCCTCCAGGATACCGTCTCTATCTCTTGAGTGCTCACATTACAGGTGACCACTATGTATGTGGCGGGTTCTAGGGGTCCACACTCCTGGCTTTCTTTTCTTTTCTTTTTTCCTTTCTTTCTTTCTTTTTTTCCCTTTCTTTTTTCCTTTCTTTCTTCTCTCTCTCTCTCTTTTTTTTTTTTTTAAAGATTTTATTTATTTGTATACAACATTCTGCCTCCACTATACCTGTGTGCCAGAAGAGGGCACTAGATCTCAAGAGAGATGGTTGTGAGCCACCATGTGGTTGCTGGGAATTGAACTCAGGACCTCTGGAAGAACGTTGGTGCTTTTAACCTCTGAGCCACTCTCTAGCCCCACTCCTGGTTTTCACTTAGATGATAAGTGCTAGCCCATATTTAACGTTCTGCTGACAGGCACATGTGCTTGCTCAAGCTGCCCCACATGTAACAAAGCAAGAGGAGGGCAACAGTATTGCTTATGATAAAGAAAAGATTCTGGTCAGTCACTGTGGTCCTTGGGTGCTATAGGCCTATGCTCTTGTACACTGTACATATTTGTCACTATAAATATTGGTTTAATAAAATGTTGACTGGCCAGCAGAGAGGAATACAGGAAGTATAGGCAGGGCACCCAGAAGAGGAGAATTCTGGGAAGAGGAAGAGCAGAGTTGCAGAGGAAAGAAGATGAGAATGCTGCTCCTAGAAAGAGGAATCAAGCCATGTGGCTAAACATGGATAAGAAACATGGGTTAGTTTAAGAGTAAGAGTTAGCAAGTAATAAGTCTGAGCCATAAGCTAAGCAGTTTATAATTAATATAAGCCTTGGTGTAATTATTTGGGACTAGATGGTTGCAGGAACAGCTGGGCAGGACAAAGAAACTTCTGATTACACTTGGGCAGTCCCAGCAGCTTTGGAGGCTGAGTTGAAAAGATTGCTTGAACCTACAGGTATGACACCAGCTTGGGGAGCTTAGCAGAGGCTGCTGCAATAGAATGAAACAAAGCAGAACAAAATGAAACAAAACCACACACAATAAACGGGCAAGCAAGATTGCTCAGTGAGTAAAGGCACTTGTCACCTAGCCTGATGACTTGACCTGACTTTACTCTCCAGGACCCATGTGATGAACAGAGAGCATCAATTCCTGCAGGCTGTCCTCTGTCATCACAGGTATACTATGGTACAAATGAATAAAATGTAATAAAACAGCTAGGTATGGTGATGCACACCTTTAATCCCATCACTTGGGAGGCAGAGCCAGCCAGCTCTTCATAAACTTTCCAAGGCTCACAGTGAGGCTGACTTAAACAAACAAATAAATAGTAACGAAATGAAAAACTCAAATAAGCAAAAACCAAAAGAAAACAAAACAAAAACAAGGCCCACACATAAAAAGGAAAACATTTTGTAGTTTTACACCTCTCTAATCGTAAGCTGTCCCCCCAGTCCAAGAAGTATCTACGGTATTTCTCTTCCATGCAGCTTTCCAGATACTCTGAAAGAGGGTTACTAGTTCTTGGGGAGCAAGTAGAAAAGAACCTTGGACTTGGGGATGATAAAAGTCTCTCATTGTCCACGGGGAATCTTACCTCGCAGTCATTAACGCCGACCACAATGAAGAGAGCTGCATATTGCCGATAGATCAGTTTAAAATCCTTATATTCAATGAATGAGCACTAGATGAAACACAATCAGATATTAATGTCCGGTTGACAGAGATGTCTTCAAACAGCATGCACAATTCCTAGGTTACAGTTTGAGTATCTGCCTAGAAATTCAGACATTAAAATCTTAAACAGCACTGGCTGGCTTCTGACAACACTCAGGAGCATCATTAGGAGAAGGATAAGCAGTCTTGGGAAAAAAAACTCCAAGTGATCACATGGGTACCCCTGTGCCTTTTCTTCCCCATTTCTTAGCGCCCTGGCCCTGTGGTGCTCAGCAAGCAAAACTAATGAGTAATTAGCATTTAAAAGCCTTTACTGTGAAGATGCACAAGCAAGAAAATGGTCTTCTTCCCACCTTCCCATGAATTCTTGGGACGCAATCAGATCTGCTGTTTTGTCCTATTGACTAGTCATGGAGGAGTCAACTCTAGCGATCTTATTTCCTATCATCCGTCCATCATCTACCTACCTGTAACTCCCTTTTCCTGTTCATGAAAAGAACCAATGTAGATTATTTTATAAATTAGGTAATGGTGGCCTTTGCACAGCAGATGTTAGACAAGCTTTTCTATGGTAAATACTGCGTCTTATGAATTAATAACTAGCTTACAACTCCTGACCTATAGATAAAACAGCTCCTTTCTCATCCATATGTCTCCTTCAGCCTCTGTACGGGGCTGTGGATGGCTGAAGGCACAGTGTAAGTTTTCAGTATCAAGTGGTGCTTGACCAACTGTGACTGAACATGAATTTAGTGCCCTTTTGCTGAAGGATACAGTGCTCTTGGGCGCCCAATGTACCTGAGAATGAAGCTGCACATTTTGACTCTGGAAATACCTCCGTGGGGAGGATTCTTGGCAGTCTCTGTAACATGGAAAACTCAGGGTTTAATATAAAATTAGGATAGAGCCAAGCATGTGGCTCCTGCCTTTAATCCAAGGCTGAAACAGGGGTATCTCAAATTTATGGACAGCCTAGGCTCCAGAATGTGAACCTGCCTTAAATAAAAAAAAGTAAATAGAAATACATAATACACAATAAGAGCCATGTCAGGTGACATAGGCCAGCGTGCCAGCAGTGGGAGGCTGAGGCAGGCAGACTCTAAGTGCAAAGTTAGCTTGAGCTATAAAGCAAGACCCTATCTCAAAAGCCAAGAAAATAAAATAACTAGGACAGAGAGACACAGTACAGGCAGATACTGCCGCTTCTAGTTCACCCTAGGGCCAGGGAGATTTTTGTCAGTTGGACCTTTCAAGGAAACAAACCTACTTGAAAGAACTGAAGATTTTCCATGTTTTTTAAAAATACTTATTTGCCTCTGTTATGTGCATGTGTGTGCCTGTATGTATGTATGTATGTATGTATGTATGTATGTGCACCACATGTGGGCAAGAGCCCTCAGAAGCAAGAAGAGAGCACTGGATCCCTGGGCCTGGAGCTATGGGCTAGGAGCCACCACATGGGTGCTGGGAATCAAACCCTGATCTTCCAAATGAGCAGCAGGTCCTCCAAATCATGAGCATCTCTCCAGACCCTTGTCATTTTGCTTTGTTTTGACACCGAGTATGATAGCCCAGGTTAGTCATGTACTTGTGCTGTAGCTCAAGCTGGCCTTTATCTCACAATCCTCCTGAGTGCTGGGGTTACAAGTATAGGCCACCATGAATGGCTAAGAACAGTTTTCAGTCTCTCAAGGTTTTCTGACATAACAAAACAAAAACTAAGCACATCTTTCTGTTTCTTCCTTTCTCTGAATGTCTGCCTGCCTGCCTTCTTTCTTTCTTTCTTTTTATTTATTTATTTGATTTTATTTGTGACAGGGTTTCTCTGTGTCCTGGTTCTCATTTCGTAGATCAGGCTGGCCTCAAACTCACAGAGATCCACCTGCTTCTGCCACCTGAGTGCTGGTATTAAAGGTATGTGCTACCACTGTCTAGCTTCAGAGGTTTCTTTTCTTTTTTTAAAAAAAACTTTATTTATTTGCCTTGGTGTTTTGCCTGGAACTGGAACTACAGACAGTTGTTAGCTGCAATGTGGGTGCTGGGAATCGAACCCGGGTCCTCTGGAAGAGCAGACAGTGCTCTTAACCGCTGAGCCATCTCTCTAGCCCCCAGTGGTTTCTTTTTAAAATAAAAAAAATTTTTAGAGTACCCCTCAAATGCTCCAATATCTTTATTCCAAATTTCTGGTAGAAATGCTACTTAAATACGGAGGCTTGTGAGCTGTGGGAGGACTCCAGCAGGTGTCTCTCACGTATTTCCCACACGTAGTGACAAACACAATTCCTTAATAGTTCCTATTTCCAGCTGACCGCATTGAACAGCATGTGCCCACAGCAGGCTGAAGGAGCAATTCAAAGAGGAGCCAGGAGAGACTGCATCTGGAAAACTGATTTGGAAGCCAAGGAAAACTCACTTGTAACATGCAACTTCTGAGTGTTGGTGCAACTTAGTATTTTATGACAGCTGATGCTCCCACAGGAGGTGAGATGGAGAACGGAGAAGAATGGGTGATTCTGACTTTGTAGCAATTGTCTTGCTTTCTAATGGATTTGATAATTAGAATTTGTATTGAATAAATTCTCTAAGTTCTTTACAAAAATGGACCCAGTCTTTGTTGTTGTTTTGTTTTTCTTTGTGTAACTTTGGCTGCCCTAGAATTAGCTCTTCTAAACTTAGTTCTTTAAAACAGGCTGCAGTGTAGCAGAGTACTAGAGCACATGCACACTAAGCACTAAAGGCCCTGTGTTGAAACCCTGGACCACAGAAACCAGTCTTCATTATGCTAATGAGTGTATTTAGCCTCCGGGTTCTTGCAGGAGGCTAGATTTGTTATTTTGTATTAACTGTTAACTTCCATTTTCCTTATCTAAATACTAAAAAAGTAAGTTCAAACTCAGTTTGTTTTTAAGCCAACTAGTTGTGGTATTACATCAGCTGTATATTTACAAAAGATGGTAAGCAGAAAAGAATTATTGTCCACATGGAAACTGTATTATTATCCTCTGGCACCATATGGGTCTTGGGTTTTCGATGGTGGTCATCTGACCTTCCCGTTTTGGCTTACAGAAAGCCACCGGCCAGCCTCAGACATTGCTGAGAGTTCCAAGGGCTGAATTCATAGGAACAAAAAAAGATTATGTCTACAAGCAGGAGTAACCTGAGCAGCTACTTCTATGATATTCTAAAATAGATACACTAAATAAAAACCCAGGACTTGCCTGCTTGCCTTTGTTATTCTCTTACAGGGATGGCAAGGACCACACTTCCTTCATCTTCCTTTCTCTTTATTGCTTATTTTCCCTCATAGCCCTTGAAGGATTATGGCTCAGAGAAGATAATGGC
Source organism: Sigmodon hispidus (assembly GCA_004025045.1). NCBI lineage: Eukaryota > Metazoa > Chordata > Mammalia > Rodentia > Cricetidae > Sigmodon > Sigmodon hispidus. Next base: position 2,055 of record PVIH01022620.1, on the reverse strand, counting down.
CCTTGAGACTCAGCAAAGCCATGAAAGCAGAGTTGCCTACAGAGAGGACAAGATGCCGCAGACACTTACTTGGTCGCTGGATCGAGACAGACAGCTCTTGATGACCTCGGTTTCCAGAAGCGTCCGTTTATTAATCTCTGCGTGCTCATAGTACTTAGACAGTCGAGTCTGCCCTTGCTTGTTCACCAGAAGGAAAAACTTTATCATTTTCCCCCTGTGGCCAGTTTCTTTCCAGATATGATTTAAAAACGGCAAGGATGCTGCAGCTACAACCTGGAGAATGAATGAATAACAGAAAGGCATGATTTCATTTCTCAGACTCACCCTCAGTCTGTTCTACAGATGGGGCAGCGTAAACAAGTATTTGACACCAGCAGTGTTCATCCCTAAGAACTAAATGAGGCCTAAAGAAATAAGAAGCACAAAAAACATCCATCGGTTACCACAAATCAACTTTGAACAGACACAGTCCTTCTACGCACACTCAATCTGTTCATCAGGTTTGATGGTTACCGAGCAGGTGTCAAGAGCCACAGTCATAGGAGATAAAGAGGTGATTATTTGATGTTCTGATTTTTATATCAGCAGACAAAGATGCGAGACTGAGAAGCAAATGACAGCAAGTAACAAACTGTGAGTGAGACAGGTGCAATTCCACAGTTCATCACAGGAGAATTAGGAAGGCCATCCCAGGAGGGACAGAGGAGCTGTGCCTTGAAGGATGACCTAGATGAGACTGTGGCCGGGAAAAAGAAGGCTCTGGATAGTTCACTGTAGATGCAGGTGAGGGCACAGAGTGGCTGGAGGAACTGGAGAAATGGCTCAGTAGTTGGGAAGTGATCGCTCTTTAGAGGTCAGAGGTCAGTCCTCCATTCCCACATTAGCAGTTCACAACCATCTGTAATTCCAGTTCCAGGGGATCTGACATCTTCTTGTGGCCTCCATAGGTATCTATACTAATGTGCACATACCCCCAAATAGATACATACATACACATAACTAAAAATAATAAAAATGGCTAGGGGCTGGAGAGATGGCTTAACGGTTAAGACAAATGGCTGCGTGCTCTTCCAGACGTCCTGAGTTCAATTCCCAGCACCCACATGGTGACTCACAACCATCTATAGTGGGATCTGATGCCCTTTCCTGGCATAAAGTCGATAGATAGGGTACTCATATACATAAAATAAAATAAATCTCTAAAAAGAATGGCTGTAGGAAATTAAGCTGCTCTATTGTATGGATTCTTTTTGGTATATAATGAAAACCCGGAGCCAGATATTGGGGGAAAGCTGGGATATCAGAGAGACAGAGAAAGGAACCACAGCCACTTCTCACCCACCAACTTCTCAAGCTTTCTTCACAAAATCCTCTGATTCCACCCTTTCTCTTTTCAGCCCTCCAAGGAAGTCTCTGGGAAAGCTGAAAACCCTCTTCTCTTTCTCCACCCAGCTCTCTTAACTTCCTCTTTCTACAACCTAAAGCTGGGATTAAAGGTGTGGGTCACCACTCCCTAACCCTCAGGGCTCGCTCTGTGGCTGACTTTCTGATGGTCCCCATTAATTTTGTTAGATATATCTCACTACACTGCTTACATAGAATAGGAGCCTTAGCAGTCCTAATAGCAGTCCTAATAGGAGCTGGGTGTAGTGTGCACACTGTGCCCTGCACTCAGAGGAGGCTGAGCCAAGAGAACTGCTACACATTTGAGGCAAATCTGGGTTAAAGAGTGAGAAATTGTGTCTCAAAAAACCAAACTAAAGTTATGCTGAGAAACCTCAGCTTTCTGGAAGTTCGAAAGCAAAGTATTTCTTCTTCAGCGGTAGAGTGAGTAATCACCTGTTGCCAAACTCTCCAATAGACCCAGGAACCTGGTCTGTGCCCTGAAACCCCAAGGATGGCCTCCCAAGGCTTCAGGTGGGGGTTTCTGCCCTCCTTATTCTAAAGTTCAGCAAAGTGAGGGCTTAGCAACAAGAAGATGGCCAAAGTCTTCATCACAGGGGGTCAGAGGGCAGAGTCAGAGCACTGCAGGGGGTCAGAGGGCAGAGTCAGAGC
>PVIH01022619.1:0-26706 GCA_004025045.1 Sigmodon hispidus | reverse complement strand
CACACACACACACACACACACACACACCAGGTGTTGGATAAATTCAAAGAGGGAAAACTGTTAGGTGTTGATCAAGACTAAACTGGCTTCTCCATCTCTTGACTCCCACGTTGCAACGAACAGACCGGACATTTAAAGAGAGACAGCAGACAGACACAAGCAGGTCTTGGAGCAAGAAAAAGAAAGTGGAGGGGCTGGAGAGGTGGCTCAGAGGTTAAGAGCACTGTCTGCTCTTCCAGAGGACCCGGGTTCAATTCCCAGCAACCACATGGTGGCTCACAACCATCTGTAAAGACATCTGGCATACAGGGACATATGCAAGCAGAACACTGTATACGAAATAAATAAATTTAAAAAAAAAAAAAAGAAAAAGAAAGTGGAGAATTCTTTCTTGGTTCCCCAACTGTGTGGTCTGAAGAAATCCTGAGGGAGGGCAGCCTCACATCTAGGGGAGTGGCCAGAGGCCTGTAGCCCTGTCAGAGACCCAGTCATTGATATTAAGTGGAAAGCAAAGCTGTTGGTGAACCAGAAAGATGTGTTGCAGGTGGAAGTAAGTGAGCAGGCGGAGGAAGTCCTGGCTGGAAGTCCTGCCTTTGATGGGCCTTGTCAGGGTGTGCCACTATACAAACAAGCCCCAGGCAACATATTTAATGGGAGAGCCTCAGTCTGAGTGGGGACTGCCTGAGGGAAGCAGGCAGATAAAAGGAAGAGAAGCCAGAGAAAGTGAGGAAATTGGAGACGGGAGGAAGGGGCCTAGGGAGCGAGCTCTGCCTGGCTGGAATTTTTAAAGGGTGCATAGGACATGGAACAGGTCATGATGTAACTACTTTGGCAGCAGAAGCAGGCAGCTGCCTCCGCTGCAGAAACTGACAGTGGAATTTAAGACCCCAGTTGGAAAGATGACTCAGAGGTTAAGAGCACTGGCTGCTCTTCCAAGAGGTTTGAGCTCAATTCCCAGCAACCACATGGTGGTGGCTTGAAACCATCTGTAATGACATCTGGCGCCCTCTTCTGGTGTGCAACCATGCAGGCAGGCAGAACACTGTATACATAATAAATGAATATTTTTTTAAAAGACCCCAGTTGGTTTTTTTTTGAGAGAGAGTTAGTTTATTTAATGAACAGGGGGATGTGTAGCTTAATAGGCTTTATAGCTGGCAGGCAGGAGATGTGTGGAGGAACAGGAAGGGTGAACAGATGAAGGGTTTGGACAAAGGTAAAAAGCTTGAAAGTAGGTACTCCCTTACATCTGCCGGATTGCTAGCAGAAGTTGCAAAGGTCCTGTGAAATACTAGGATATGGGGTGCCTGTAAGTGGCCATTTGGATTGATATCTAAGGGATATTGGGGCAAAGGCAGCTAAGTTTAGGCCTTAAGTCGGATAGTAGATATGGTGGTAGGCACATTTTCCATGAGTGAGGTAGAGAAATAAGATCCAAGGGATGGAATCTCTAACATTCCAGAAATTCAGTGAGAACCAACGAGGAGGCACAGGTTTCTTAGTGGATCATCGTGCACAAAAGCAGGAGCCTATGGGCTGAGAGCCGAGTGAGACACAGTTAATTGCCTGGCTAGGTCTTCAAGAAAAGCCAGAAGGTGAGGACTGTGCTCAAGAAACCCTAAGCTTACTCCACATTCCCCCTTCCCCTACTACTTGGAAAACTAAATCTTAAGTGGTCATTCTGACAGTGTTTGTTAAGCATAGCACGGCAGGCGCATTAGCACCGTCACTCTCTGGTTAGATCGTGGTGTCCGTGTTACATTTGTCGTACAGCCTCTTCTGACATGCCTTCTTGTGCCCCCAAAAACCATTGGCCTGTCTTTAAACCCAGTGACGGTTCTCAGATAACAATCCTTTAGAGAAAGAGGCTGCACCGACAGCTTCCCTCCAGCCTTGGGACAGTGAGAGGGGCTGGCTACATCAAGCTCCAGTTAGAGGGGACAGACAGGTGCTTAGAAGCCTGAGCTGAACCCTGGCATAGCTAACAGTTGTTACAGTCCTGGAGGTGGAAGGGCCTTTAGTCCTCTAATTTTATAGGTGAATGAAAGCAAGTCTCAGCAAAGTTAGGTGACCTTTTAAAGACTACAGAATTGTCGCATTCAAGGTTGGAGCACTAACCAGAGTCTAGTGGAGCTATGTCCAGCTGCTCTCCTTTCTCTGCCAGGAGCCATAGAGATACTGTTCTCCATTTCCTTCCCTGGGTTTCCTTGGCACGGGCGTTTTTAGTGTAGTTCTGACAGTCGACAGAGGAAAATAATACCCACATTTTGGAACCAGGATTTGTTAAAGCATTGATGTAAGGAAAAGTGAAGGAACCTTTAAGATCATTAGCATATTTTGAGCTCAGCACAACTAAGCATCTGCTTAGTCTCTTCCTTTATACACTAGCCCCTTCTCAACTGTCCAATTCTGTGTTGTATTTGGGTATTATTATACCAGGAACAAATCTACATTTTCTGGTTAGTATTAGTTAAAAGTATTAAGAATGGATACTTATGTCATTTTGAGAAACTTTTATACCTATTTTCTAAGTTTGCCATAACATGAATATCCTGAATTTCCCAGTTGTGTTAAGCAGTGTTTTACACGTCTTTTAAAATTTTATCTATTTTATGCATATGAGTGTTTGGCCTTCATGTATGTATGTGCACCTTGTACATGCCTCATCCTCAAGGAAGGTATGGGAGCCCCTGGAACTGGAGTTAAGTGTGGTTGTGAGCCACTGTGGGTCCTCTGTAAGAGCAGGTGCTCTTACTCCCTAGGGCTTTGTTCTGGTTTAGGCTGGTTGTTTATCTGGTGTTGTTTCTAATTGTTTTCAAGCCATTACTTTCTTACGTGAAAGGAAAAATGTGTAGAGGAGTCATCTAGAGTGTTCATATACTTTAGTGACTTCCATGTTTTAATAGGCTGTGAAGTGACTTTTAATTCAATATCCTGAAACAGTCTTATACTTAAGGGTATTAAAAACCTTTGGCAATGTATAGCAGGCACCATTGGAACAGCAGTTGTCAGGGACACCAGTTGTCAGGGCACCCACTGTCCTTGAATCCTTTTGCAAAAAAAACGTTTTCTCAAATTTGTATTCCAAAGAGTTGAATTATATTTAGCATTTAATTCTCTCAGAATTTACTATTGAATCTTAACATACTTTAATATTCTTTTGCCAATTATTTGTTCAACTTATTTTTGTCTATAACCAGATTAGAATTTTATGAGACAAACTGGAATTTTTAAAATGCAAGCATGATTTCTATAAGGTTTACGAAAATAAATATTTTCATAGTTTTATGTTACATAAAATTATCAAGGAAGAAACAGAAGAATTTTAGCAAATTTGTCTTTTATTTTGAGACTGTCTTTCATCTGGGAAGCATCTCTGATTAGGTAAAAATGTGATTTTTTTTTTTTCACTCTTTTGCCAAATATAAATTCTAGTACAGATAACAACTTGTATTTGCCTGTTCATTTTAGAACTGCAAAGAGGTCATCATGTTTAAACAAGGAGCTTGTTTGTTTTAGACATTGCTTGGCAGATATATAGATGCATATTATAGTATGCTTTTTACTTAGTAACTGTTTGGGTGTTGTTATAACTCACATGCTCCTACATGCTGTATAAGCTTCCTATTTGTTCTGTTTTCCTGTAGCTTCTCAGCAGAACTGATTTAAGTAGAAAGAACAAGATAAAAGTGTAATAGACAGATACTGTCCTGCTTTCTGGGTTGATGTATGTGGTGTGGAGAGAGCTCTGCCGCACAACATCTTCTTTTGTTACAGTGTCGTCCCAGGTGTAGGTGTGTGCACCCCACATCAGCCTTCTCAGTGTCTGTTGAGGTCTCTCCTGAAGTCTTACTGAATGTCAGGGATGAGTGGAGTTCACTTAACTCTTCTGAAGTTCTTAGAGAATTGGAACGTTTTTATTTTTTGACTTACGCTATCTAGCATTGTAGTAAAAGGACCCTTCTCTTCAAGTAAAGATAAAGTGAACAAATACAGCTATAAGTGTATCTTAGCTTTATTCAGTCTGATATATGAAAATATAGTTCTGAACATTTTCTAGGTGTAATGTCAGAATTATTATTGTGTAACAGTCACTTGGTATTTATTAAATGTCTGTTATAGGAATTTTAATCTGCTGCTTTATAATTTATTTGAATGTTGAAGTCCCAAACATATGTTGTACTGTTTTTTTTTTTTTTTTTTTTCAAACTTCAAATAACAAGCAGTACATTCAGTTCTTTGAGGTTGGCACATCTTAAATGTCAAATGTATGAAACAATTCTGAAATAGAGAATTTTTGTTTTTAGAAGGCATTTTACCCATGTGTAGTTATGGAAGTAAAATATTTGTACTTGAATGGCTTCTCTTCACCAAATGTCATGGTTCAGATCTCCCTTTGGTTAGAAATGTAGGGGCTGAATCTTTCTGCTATTAAATAAGCAATTAATATTCAGTATACTTGGGGGTTACTATATGAAATTGTCATATTTTTGTAAGAGGTTTGTATTTAGAAAGCGCAAATACAGAGCTTTTCAAAAACATAAGTTCACTTCTAGTTTTCTTGTCATTCCATTTAGTATTTAATGATGCCTTTTGTGAGATTGTCGCTGTAGGCACTAACAGAGTGAGAGGCCCTCTCACCTCATGATTCAGCTCTCAGTCTGGCTGGCGCTCTGTGTCTCCATGGGATTGGGCGCAGGTTGGCATTTCACATTCACCGAATGGGCTGTCAGGACTTTGCCTCCAAAAGCATCATTCCAGGTTGTCAGAGTTCAGCTCTTCTCCTCTTCCACTCACACTCTTGGAGAGAACTGCATGCATGTCGTAACATCGTTAGTGTGGTACGACATCTTTCACAGAAGTAATAGACAATCCTGTGACTACAAATTTTCACGCACCCCCTTTCCCCATCGCTTGCAAAATCAAGGTAGGAACTAACACATCTGAGGAACACAGGTTAAGGCTGGAGGCAAGTGGAAAAAGCAGGGCCAGAAGCCTTAGGCTTTCTGAACTATCTTACTGACTATGCAGGAGAGGCCCTGGGGCCTTTCTCTTTTGTTTGCATATGATTGGCCTATAAAAAGACTACTCCTGAAGATTATGTGCTGTTGGTGTAGGAGTCATGAAGGTATAAAGTGAGGATGCAGACCTAGTCTATAGATTGATTAGGGGGAAAGCTGGAGTGAATCAGAGGTAGGAAAATGAGCAGAGACTGGGAAAACCTGTTGTCTAGGGAACAAACATCATTCACTGTCTTTCACTCTCCAGATCCTCAGTGTGCTCTCACTGTCGTTCAGAACAGCCTCAGAGAGGCTTGAATCCCAAGATTGTCCATTTCCATTTTGGTGTGTCGACTTCTGTGCTTGGTCTTGCTTCCCCGTGACGTCAAACCCTATTTCATCACATCTTACTGACTTCAACTTTACTGACTTCACTCTAGGTCATATTTTAATGACTTTTTCCCCCTCTTTGCCATTGTCTCATTTTCTATTGATTGGGCTATTTGCTTTTGAGTATGTGTATTAAAAACTGGAGGTTCTGATCCCTAACTTCATGGCTTCCTGACAACCTTAACTGAATGAAATGTATAATGTGTAGTCAGTGAATTGTGTTAGTGGGTGTCCTAGGCTCCTCTTTCTTACTCAGTAATCCAGCTCCCTGGCTCTAGGGTTGGCTTGTTTTTGTTGTTGCTGTTGTCGTTTTTTTTTTTCACGAGGGGAGGGTCTCTCTCTGATGTAGCCCTGGCTGTCCTGGCACTCACTCTGTAAACCAGGCTGACTTTGAACTCACAGAGACCTACCTGTCTCTGCCTTCTAAGTGCTGGGATTAAATGCCTCTGCCGCTCCTGGTTCTGGCTTCTGTAGCGTTTTTTTTATTTTTATTCCATTACTAGCATTGCCTTTCCTAAAGGTCCCTCTTAAAGCACTGTCGGTGTCCTGCGGTTGCCCACAGTATAGACAGGCAGGCCTTTCTGATATGGCAGTCAGGTGCAAAGGTGACCTCCTCCTCTGAATATAGCTACATGAGGCTGCTAAATATTGTCCCCCAAACTTTATTTTGATGTAGTATTTTGATCTTTGAATTAAAATACTTGGTTTTCTTTTTACTGTTTTTACAACTATGCAAAAATTTAATTAGTAAGTACAATTACTATCTGTGTCTGTATTAAAAGGTGTGCAAACATATAGACATGTAACAAGCGCATATATTCCAGAAGCTATTCATTATCACAAAAGATAGCATGAGGTAAGCTCTTTCTATGAGATGTATTATCTATTTGCAAAGTATGTAAGTTTATCTAAACCCAGGTGTCTCATCTGATAAAGGAACTTAACTTCAATGGATAGTCACTGTCTTTTGTCTTTATAAAGCCTTCTGTCTGGGCTTAAATTTCAAGATGTAAAAAGTGAGTCGGAGGGAACCAAGGCACCTCACCCAAAACACTTTAAGCTTTAGAACATAAAGAACTTAGATGTTTGGTCAGTTAACTGGGTTACAGAAAAAACGAATTAGCATTTATGTGTACCAAGCACTTAATATACATTATATCATATAATTCTCTAAAACCTCCACAGAGTAGGTAGGTATTTTATAGGTGAGAAAAAGAGGATTAGAAAGGTTGTTTGCCTAAAATGGGAAGCCTCTGAGCCCCTCTTACCCCCCCAGAGAGTGGTATCTGGGCAACAGTGTTTGCCTTTGTTAGCTGTGGTTTCTTTTCATCAGTGATTATTCTCCAGATGGTTGACTATTTACCCTTACAATAGAGAAACAAAATTGGGGGCTGTTCCTCCTGGGGTTTGTGTTCTTTTTCTTTCTTTTTCTTACATCTTTCTATTTAATCACCCCGGTAGCCATGAAAATAACATTTGTTTTTCCATAATTTGTGCTTGTTTTTGTTGTTTGTTTTTTAAGGGTGAAGGTATGTAATTGTGTATGCATTGATTCTAAACAGGTAGAAAGCAAGCATCTGCTTGATAGAATCGATAGGAAGGAGGCAAGTTCCTCACAGCAGGCAGCTTCACACTTTAATGTATTAGTTTTCCACTTCTGAATAGCTTTGATCCTGCAAGCTTCACAATCAAGGATTTCCGTGGCCTGAGTGTGGGTGATGGTAGGGTTAGCAACAAGGTCAGGGGTAGCAACTAAAGTTGTCTGAGCTGGCTTATGCCTAAGTTTCCGAGTGGTTTCATTGACTTAGGTGTTTTAATCTTCTCAGTAACCCTAGGAGTCAATAATGTCTTTATCTCCATTTTACAGATGGGGAAAAAATCAAGATGAAGGCAAGGTGGGAAGCTATTCAAAGCCAGAGTACCTTAGTGTCTTGGCAGTTTTAAGTTTGAATTACTTAGCATGGTGTTGTTACTGTGCTGTCTCCCTCCTTGGCAGGTGGACTCTTACACAGATTATCATCAGTATGAGAATGACTAAGCCTAGGAGGGTCATATATAAGTCACTTGAACTACTGAGGCATCATTAAGAAACTAAGCAGGTCTTACTTTATTGTTAAGAACATTTACAGTTACGAAATTTGGATACAGAAAGGTGCTTGTGGTAGTGTGGTTTTTTGTATTTCTGTGATATGTGCCTATGGGAAGCAATTTATTAAAAAGAGCAAATATTTGTTGTGGTTTTAGTACATGGTAAAGGGCTCCATGTTTCTGGACCTGTGGGAGGCTGACGTCGTGGCAGAAGGGCATGTTGGAGCAGGGAGGCTGGGGAGAGGTAGGAACACTTCCCTTTTCTAGTCCACATCCCTTCATCCAAGGAGGCCTCAGCTTTTATAACTTCTACACCTCCCAATGATTGATTAACACTTCAAATCCTTCTGCTGAACACTTCATTGATGAAGGCAGAGCCCCATGATCTAGTCATTTTCATTTCTCAGAAGCTCCACCTCCGAAAACAGCTTTGTTGGAACACATGAGCCTTTTCGGGGTGGGGGGGTGGAGGGGGGTGGGTGGGGTGTGTGCTTTGTATCCAAATCATAATAGTGCTTCTGTTTACTCTGTAGAATGCCATTGAAACAGACAATTTTCTATCAAAATGCTGGCTAGGGAAATAATGTTTTAGGTTACAACAGTAAAGGGATTTTTGAAAAGCTTGGCTGGCATGTTGATCAGAAAGGCAAACATTTTCTTTTTAGCAAGTAAAAATACTGGATTTTAAAACTGTATTTTGCAGCAAAAAACATATTAATACGAACAATATTCTTATAAGGTTGGGGATATAATATTGGCAGAGAATGATACTCGTATGCTTTAATGGCTGACTTAGGGTTTCTGTTGCTGTGAAGAGACACCATACCCCAGAAACTCATAAAGGAAAAACATTAATGGAGTGGCTTACATTTTCAGAGGTTTAGTCCATTATCATCAAGTATGACATGGTGACATGCAGGCAGACATGATGCTGCAGAAGGAGCTGAGAATCCTACATCTTGACTTTCAGGCATTAGAAAGTGGTCGGAGACAACTGGGCATGACTTGAGCATATATGAGACATCAAACAAGCCCACCTTTGCAATGGCACACTTCCTTCAAAGACTACACCTGCTCCAACAAAGCCTACCTAATGCCACTCTTTATGTGCTTCTGGGGACCAATTACATTTAAACTACCACAATGACTTTTTGTTAAACTTGTTAATCTCCTCTTTTTTATTTCCCCTTTTAAAGCTTCTCACCAAAGGACATGGATGAAAATGAAAACAGCCAGTCTCCAATGACAAGCTATCAATATCCTAAAGAAACAATAAGGAAGCGCCAAAATTCAGTACGGAATTCAGGAGGAAGTGTTTCTTCTAGGTTTTCCAGGAAAAGCTTCAAACTGGATTATAGACTAGAGGAAGATGTAACTAAATCGAAGAAAGGAAAAGACGGGAGATTTGTTAACCCATGGCCAACATGGAAAAACATCTCTATTCCAAATGTCATTAGATGGTTGATAATGGAGAAAGACCACAGTGGTGTTCCAGGTTCCAAAGAGGTAGGCAGCATTTAGCTGTTTTTGAATGCTTTGTATATGTTTTAAATGCATATATATGACTTAGTTTTTCTGTAAGGTATGACTCTGTTGCTTTCAGCTGTTTCTGTATGGTGAGACATAATGGTAAGTTTGAAGAGACAAATGAATCCTATGACCTGTATTCTCAAGTTCTTAGTTTAGCAGCACAGTACATGTGTAAATAATCTTTTCTGGTCTATAGCCAGAGGCTGAGGTAAAGTGCTTTAGAAACAGAAGGGTAGAAGTGGCCAGTTGTGACTGGTAGGGGTTGTCAGGAGTATGTGTACTGGTCCTAGAAAGCTATTTTGTGTTTTGCCTGACTCATAACCCCCTAGAGATCACCAGGAGTCGGAGTTTGGGTGCAAAACTTTGTATTGCATTGTTTGTATTGCAAGCTGGAGCTTGAGCTCTCTGTAGATTAAATACAAAGGTTGGATCAGGAGAGCCTTGAGCTCAGTTGACTCCGGGGGTTTTAAGGAGTAAAGGATGTGGTGAGGGGGGTGGGGGGAGTGGGGGAGTAGGAGGGGTGGGGGGAGTGGGGGGTGAATTCTGGATTCTGATGGCGGTTGAACTCCCGTCTTCTCAGACAGTGATTGGTATTGGCGTTGCTGTAAGGAAACTGGCACTCTATACACAAGTGATGTAAACTGTCCTTGGTGTTGTGGAGCATTTAGTACTTGTTTGTCTCAGTTCTGATTGGTCCCCTGCAGGGTACAGTCTGTGGTTTTTCCTGGTTATTGTCAGGGTGAGGCCTTGCTAGTCCCCGTATTGCTAGTCTGCAGCCTGTCATGGCTGCACTAGCATTAAGTTAGGCCTCTTCACTTTGCAGTGGTTTTCCAGGTCAGATGATTATGAAGGTGAGAAAGTGCATAGTGTGTTCAAAGAAAGTAGCAGGCTGATAAGAATCTGGAATATGGATTTTGCAAAGTAAGGCATGACCTAGATTGTACCATTGAACCTTGAATTAAATCACCAATGCTGTAAAAAAAAAATGTTTTAATATTCTTTGTAGAGATGAGGCCGTTGACTATAATTTATTCAACTACAGCAGCTTCACTAGGATGTAATTTGTTTCCGTTTAGCATAGCGAATACTAGAAGAGTAACGTGCTTGGGTTAGAGTAGGTGATAGTTCCCATTACAGTGGCATCTTCTTTTCCTAGTTTCCCTGTACTTCCTCTTTTCTTCCTTGGACTCTGGGCCTCCTTAGCTTTGGGGGGTTAGGTGCGAGGTGTGTGTATGTGTATGCATTTGTACATACATATGTTTTCTATGCTGGAGATTAAATGTAAATCTCAATAAATTGTTTGGCTTTATTTATTGAGATAGGGTTTTACTCTGTAGCCCAGGCTCCCTCAGACTTGTAAACCCTAGTGCTAGGATTATAAGTATGTTCTAACATGCCTGGCCTCAATATTGTTGTTTTTTTTTTTTTTTTTTTTTTTAAGGACCTTTTAGAATTAGGTTAGACATTAATAGATACTGTTTATATTTGGAGCTTTTTAGAATGAGGCAAAGGAAGAAGAAACGTTATTTCTTTTGGGGACTTGGGCTCCCTGTGTAATTCATTCTGCCCTGGAGCCTACTTATCATCCACACTAGCCGTGAACTGTGTTCTTCCAGCCTTGTTTCCTGAGTGCTGGATTCCAGGTGTGTGCCCTGACCCGTGGGGCGTCAACATGAGCGACCACCTATGAGAGAGAATGAAGGGAAGGGAGACGCAAAGGAAGGCAGCAAGTCAAATGGGAGTCTGATCGAGCTTCGATTTATTGCGATTCTAAACATGCTTATATAGTAGAATATGGGGAGGGGGCAATCTTCAAACACCTACAGGAAGCTGGGGAGCAGGATATTGGCAAGGTAGAAGGGTGACTGGTCTTGCTTCAGGGGAGGGTTGCTAGGTAACCTAAGCATAGAATGTTCTTGTTATCTTACTCTTTAGAGCTATTTTTTATGTTATCAGGAGGACTGCTAAGTAACCTAACCACAGAATGTTCCTGTTATTCTATTCTTTAGAGTTACTCCTCTGCTACTGTTAAGCAAACCAGAACATCTATTTTACTCGAGGTCCAGCTGGCTCAGTGGTTGGTTTCTCAGTAAGTTCCCATAGGAGCCTTTAGCTAGAGGCCTCGAGGCTCAAGCCAGGGTCTTGGTCCCTGACAGGTGTGTGCTGCCCTTCCCACCCGCCCCCCATGAACTTCCTCTTAGGAAAAATGAGAGTCCAACTAGGAGGAGAGGGATTCCTGGTATAAGGTCAGGATGGGTGAGCTATGTGAGGGTTTTGGTGTAAATTTCTTTCTGGTTTTAAGCTATAGCTTCTAAAAATATTATAAGTTTTATATTGTTTCATTTCAAAGAGTAAGTGGCTAAATGAAGGTAGAATTTGATCTCTTCATTCTAACAATTTGAGAGATTCTAAAACTGGGTTGGCTCTCTGCGGATCTGCCAGGCCAGTGGTTTAAGAGAATATTTGTCCCTTCTGAGAAACTCCTAAGAGCTGAAGAGGAATACACACAAGTCATGGACCTTAGGAACTCAAGTCTGTCCATTCACTCATTTATTAGCTAATAATTACTGGACACGTGCTACTAGCTACTATTGTGTGCTAAAGACTGAATAAACAAAGTCACTAAGGCACTTGTGTGGAGTATTAAATGTAAGTGTGCTGGTTGGTGTTGGTACACACCTTTAATTCCAGCTCCTTGAACTCACAGAAATCTGCCTGCCTCCTTCTGCTCCCCTGCCCGAATGTTAGGATTAAAGGCGTGTCCCACCACCACCACCGGCTCTAGTCTACATCCTCACTTATGACCTCTTTCCTGTCCTATTTCCTCCTTGTCTTCAGGGAAAGCCTAACTTTAGATCCAATGTATGTGGGCTTCCCTTACTTCAGGGGTAGTGATAACTTTGTTCTTAAATGTGTGTAAAAGATTACTGAAAGGTTGAGCTTTTCCCAAGTGTGCCAGAGTTACAGTTCCTTAAATCCTGAAACAAAACCGCAGGGAAGTGATTGAAGAACCAGACTGGAGGTCAACGCAAATTTAATCAGATTTCTGGAAGTTGTTTTGTTAGACATTTAATGAGAAGATCACAGCCTTAAGACATTACTTTGAAAAGAAAATAATATTTGCACAGAATTATTATATATTATGCTATATCATTATAGTATACTGTATTTGTTTATATATACATATAAGTGCTATAGAAGAAACATATGATTAATTTATACATTGATTGATAGGTCTAAATAAAATGGGTCATAAGCAGGAAGCATGGTTTGGTTGCCTGGTGAGAAAGAGTCTCTTTCCTGTTCTATTTACTGCTAGTCTCTGTCTCTTCTGGGACATTAGGACAGTGTGTTAGCTCACACATACATTGCTCAGAGGCTGCTGTTGCTTTCTACTGTCGTTGCCTCGGTGACCTTGTCCGATTGTTACTGTGACTCATAGTCACCAATAGAGCAGAGAAAAAGATAGCACTTGGCAGCATTTTAAGGAGGGAGAGAGTGAGGGAGACAGAGACTTTCTGAGTTTCATTAGTTGGAGGGGAACAGGCGCCACAGCATGGCTGAGTGGGACTCCAGGAGTTTGGGAAGAGATTTTATGCTTTTCACTGACTAATGAAGGACCCTGGGTTCTAGGGCCTGACCCAGGCATTCAGTTCAACTATTCTGCAGAGCACCCCCTCCCCCCATGAGAACAAGGAACTAAAAGTCTAAAAGTCAGTCCCAGGAAACAGAGTGACCCAGCTCAGATAGCTGTAATCAACTCAGATAAGACATAATGGTCGAACCTGTGATTAAAATACCAGAAGTTCCAAGCAGAATAGCAGTAACCAACACCCGGTTGAAAAACCCCCTAACCAGCAGACCTTAAGGCAACCCCATGACTATTGTGAGCAACCTTATGACTCTAAGTATGACCTTTAAAGTGACCAATCATGTATTGCCCCAGTTGCTATGGTGATTTTATGGTCTTAGCCTTTAAAAGAGATATGAGATTGTTAATCCCTGCTACTCCCTTGCTCCCGAGGCAGGGAGGCGGCCCGCCTGTACAGACGAAATAAATCCTCTTGCTTTTTGCATCAATTGGACTGGAGTTTGGGTTCTTGGAGCCCCCCCTTCCCAAGGATGGTATCCTGACTCTAGGGTCTATTACTGTGTGATGTTATTTCTATCCCAGTTCCTGAGATGTTCTGCATAGTTTAAATCTCACTTGACTCCCACAGCTCACATGTTAGAGGTTTACTCCTCAGCCTGATGTCAGTCAGAGGCAGGGTGAAGTGGGGAGATCTGGCCGCTGCTGGCATGCCCTGAGGGGATAGTAGGGCTCTCCCCTCTTCTCATCATTTCTGGAAAGGGAGGTAAATTCCCTGCCACGAAGTGCTGCCCCTCACAGGCCCCAGAGCAACTTGATCATGGGTTGAAACCCCCTAAACTGAGCAAACCCAACCATCGATGGCCTTGATACCTACTTTCTAAAATTTCACAATGGTATCTGGTTTTTTATTTAATCCTGTAGTCAGCTCCTATTAGGTGTTTTCAGTCTGAAAATATACTTACTTCAGTTGTAGGAAATTTCCTTATCTACTCACTGGGAAATTCTATCCATCTTTTTGTCCCAACATCATTAGGTAGCCTTTGTATTCAATGAGTATGGGGGAATTGCAGTACAGCCAATGATCCCAAGAGTTGCTTATATGATTTTGCCTAGATGTTTAAAATGGCACGTTGTCTGAAAAGTATTTTGGATCACAAAAGATTCCCATGAAAGTCTTTCCCTGTAGCTTTGAATTATGAGTTTTTTACCAACAAATCACCAAATTACTCGGTGATTTGTATTCCCTGTTATACAACAACCTGCAGCTTACTGCCACTGCCCAGGATCGAAGACATCTGAAGGCCTCAAAACAACTTTGTTGTGTTCTTGGGAAGGGTAGGGGAGTAAGATAATTTGATCTAGAAGCCCCATTTCAGTGTGGTATTTTATTTACTTTTAATGTGAGTTCATACCATTTACTCCAAGGTGGTGAAGGTCTACTGAAAAGCGATTTGAGCAAGGAAGACAGAGCGGAGCCACATTTGTTTTTGTGGGAGCTGAAGTTTACACTGATGACAGAAATACCTGTCATGGTCTTAATCACATGGTGTATGTATGTGCCGCTTTGACTGAGAATGACTCCCACAGGCTCATACATCTGAATGCCTGGTCCCCAACTAGTGGACTGTTTGGGAAGGACAGGCGTGGCCTTGTTGGAGGAGGTGTATCACCGGAAGAGAGCTTTGAGGTTTCAAAAGCCCATTTCCAGTTATTTCTCATCTTAGTTTTTATCCGTCCTTGAGCCTGCTTTGGGCAGGCTGGCTGGCCAGTGAGCTTCAGGAATCCTCTTTTCTCCCATACAGTGTTAGGGTACAAACATGTCATGCCAGACTTCCTTGTGGATGGCAGGATCTGAACTCAGATTTTCACACTGTGTAGGAGGCACTTTACCAGTGCACTCATCTCTACACCCCTGATTTTTCTTTCTGGTTGTTCAGTGGTAGGTTATGTTGTTTGAGTTGCCAAGGAAGGG
Source organism: Sigmodon hispidus (assembly GCA_004025045.1). Taxonomy (NCBI): domain Eukaryota; kingdom Metazoa; phylum Chordata; class Mammalia; order Rodentia; family Cricetidae; genus Sigmodon; species Sigmodon hispidus. The sequence goes on along the minus strand of PVIH01022619.1, from coordinate 12,134 downwards.
AGCAGGGAGTAAACTGGTGGAGACTGGTGGCAGGACTTAGTAGTGAGAAGCAGCAGAGCATGCAGAAGGGTGCACTATGTGTCAGCTACCATTCTGCTGCAGTGATATCACACCAGGACTGAGGCAGCTTGTACAAGGACAGGTTTATTTTGGCCTATGGTTCCAGAGATTCCATCATAGTGGAGAAGCATGGTCACAGGCAGGCATGGCCGCAGGAACACCTGAGAGCTGGCATCTTCAACTGCAGGCTGGAAGCAGATAGAGAGAATGGGGAATGGTGCCTGGCCAGTGACATACTTCCTCCATCAAGGCCATGTCTCTTAAATCTACCCACAGAGTGGCACCAGCTGGGAACCAAGTATTCAGACACCTGAACCTGTGGGGAAATCTCACTCAAGGCACCATAACAAAGAAAAGTGCTCAGATCTAAAGTCACTATCTTTTGTTTGCTTGTTCTCTTTTGTTACGATTTTTGAGATAGGGTTTCTCTATGTAGCTCTCTGGCTGTCCTGGCACTCACTCTGTAGACCATGCTAGCTTTTAACTCACAGGGATCCACTTGCCTCTGCCTCCTAAGTGCTAGGAGTAAAGGCATGCTCCCCCTAAAAAGCATTATTTGTGATACTTTGCATAGCAAAGAACTGACCCATTAAACATACAATTTAGTGTTTTTTAGTATATTCAGACATGTGCAACTACACACAATCATTTATGTTATTTCCAAATATAATACCCATGTCCTTCAGTTATTACCTCCCAACCCCAATTCTTGTGTCCTTCTCTCTTCCCTGGAAACAATTAATCTACATTGTCTTCAAAACCTTGGCGAGTAAATTGAGGCTGCTAATACTGTTCAGTTGTGGGCTTGACCCCCAGCAGCCATTCAGATAATGCTAACTGCCAGGCTTCAGGTGACCTTTAAACTTAGAGCAAAATCAAAGTGCATTTGTTTTCAGTGATTATTATATTTTGGTATTTCAACACATCGTTTAATGTAGTTCTGCTTAAACATTTCAAAATAGTTTCGATAATGTAATACAAGTTCCATATGTTTAAAATGTATAATTTATGAGTTTTATTTTGATATTGACATATGTAGAGCAGATCACCCCTATAAAGATAATGAACATACCCACCATCCCCAATGTTTTTGTGACCTACTCCTTATTCCCCACACTTGTTCCCCAAGCTCTTACATTACAAGGGTGGGGCGGGTAACTTAGGAATTAACATAAGCTTGGCATGCATGAGGCCCCGAGTTTAGTCTTCAGCACCATGTACACTAAGTTAATTGAGAGTATGTATGCTGGTTGAATTTTCCTTTTGCCTCTTGCGTTCAGGATTAAGCAGATTACTAAACTGTGATTATCAAGTCACATCTAGAAAGAACAAAGTGCCCATGTTTAAGAGAAGAACAGCAGTGGCAGGTGTCCTGGGTGAGTTCAGTTATCCTCAAATAGCTCTTCACTGAAATGTAGGTCACAATATTGTCTATGATGATGTAATATCTTCCCACCCCCTAAATACTGCTTTTCTCTTTTATGTATATATATAGGAACTTGACAAAGAACTCCCAGTGCTTAAGCCATATTTTATCAGTGACCCTGAAGAAGCTGGAGTGACAGAGGCTGGCTTAAGAGTCACGTGGCTGGGACACGCAACGCTGATGGTGGAAATGGATGAGCTCATATTCCTCACAGATCCCATGTTTAGCTCCCGTGCTTCTCCCTCACAGTACATGGGTCCAAAGCGATTTCGCCGGCCCCCATGTACAATCAGTGAACTCCCCGCAATAGACGCTGTCCTCATTAGTCACAACCACTATGACCACCTGGACTACAGCTCTGTCCTCGCTTTGAATGAGCGATTTGGCAGTGAGCTGCGATGGTTTGTGCCTTTGGGTCTTCTCGACTGGATGCAGAAATGTGGCTGTGAGAACGTGATCGAGCTGGACTGGTGGGAGGAGAATTGTGTCCCTGGCCATGATAAGGTCACCTTTATCTTTACGCCTTCCCAACACTGGTGTAAAAGGACCCTCATGGATGACAACAAGGTTCTGTGGGGCAGCTGGTCTGTGTTGGGGCCTTGGAATCGATTCTTCTTTGCTGGGGATACTGGTTACTGCCCTGCTTTTGAAGAGATAGGAAAGAGGTTTGGTCCCTTTGACCTTGCAGCTATTCCCATTGGAGCTTATGAACCAAGGTTTGTAAATGTGGACGTTACAGCTACTGATTCTTGATACTATGTGCTTTGTGATTTTGGTGGTGGGCTTGGTATACATTGATAGAGGTTAAAATTAGATTCAAATTCAATTTTATATTAAGGCGTAAAGAATTTGGCTGGGTGGTGGTGGCTCACACCTTTAATCTTTGTGTCTTCAAAGCTAGCCTGGAACAAAAATAAAAAAAGGAATTTCTCCACCTTGCCAGGGCCCACATAGCTTCCTGTTTAATAGGAGTACCAGAACCACCTTTTGCTTTTCCTCTTCACACGAATGATTCTGTAGATGACCGTCTTTGCTCTGTGTTGGGAATTTCCAGTCCCTGTCCTTCAGGTCTTCTGTGTTTAGCAGATGGAGAAAGCAAGGAGTTGGCCTGTGGTCCATCCCTCAGGGCTCTCCCTCCCTCCCACCACTGGGTACTCATCATTTATTCTGAGAGCAGTTAAAGGCCACACTGTCGCTCAAGACCCAACTACTGTCTGTCTTACTTAATACTATCTCTGTAAAGAGGAGAGATATGATTTTAGTGAACCCAGTCAAGCAGATAGATGTACAAGTGTGGTCTAGGAAACTGGCCTCCTGGTAATAACGTGAGCTCTTGTGCAAGCATGGGAATGCAAGTCTGGATTCAGAACTACAATAGAAAGCTCTGCCTGACCTGACAGCATATCGCTGTGATTCCAGAGCTGGGGAGGCAGAAGGGAAGACCCTGGGTGCAGCCAATCAGTGAGATCCAGGTTCAGTGAGAGAACAAGGTGGAGGGCTGGCAAAATGAATTAGCAGGTAAAGATAAAGCCTGAAGACCCAGGTTTGATCCCTAGGACCTGCAGTTTTGAAGGAGAAAATCCAAGTCTGTAAGTTCTTCGCCAACACATGTGTGTCACATGCAAAGAATGAATAAATGTGATAATTTTTTTCTTAAAAAGATGGAGAGTGATAGAAGAAAACATGTGATGTTGACTTTTGACCTGCATATGCCCTTATACACATGTGCACACACATGCACATACCACACATACTAGGCTTTGCTTTACCTTTCACAGCATGCAGATCTATGTGTGTTATCCAGGCAGCCCCACAAGCATTGTATCTCTGATACAGCAGTGTATCTATAATCTCACCAGGGCTTGAGATTCACTTGTGGAGTAGTTTGTACACATGGTGATGGATTGAGCAAATCATGTTTCCACCTGATATCTACCTATCCATCCATCCATCCATTCATCCGCCTGGATCCAGGGCCTCAAGCATCACTGTTCCTGTCTAATTTGTTTGTTAACCTGTCACCAAGCCATTTTTCTTATTCTTATTAACATTATTCTTTATTTATTTAGCTTTACTTATTTTCTTATTGTGGGTGGCTTTAAATACTTTTACCTGTTTTGGGTTCTTAGTAATTATTAAAATGACCATACCTTCCTAGATGATGTGGCACATGCCTCTAACTTGCTAGATGATGTGGCACATGCCTCTAACTTGCTAGATGATGTGGCACATGCCTCTAACCTCAAAACTCAAGCTGAGGCGAGAGGATCTATTCCAGAAAACCACAAACAAAACTACAGACCACAACAAAAATTATTTTAAGTCAGTAATCATGTTTGAATTTTACTTCTTCCTTTTAAATTATTCTAGTTCTCACGAAACTCCTGAAAATATCAATCACATGGCTCTAAAAAGCTGTTACAAATCATTTTCAAATGGTATTGGCTTTTACTCACTACACAGAGAACATCTCTTTAGAGTTGTAAAAACAAGCCTTCCTGGGTGGTGTCATGTGTGTTTAGTGTGTGTCATGTGTCTGTGGTGCATGCTCACACCCTTGCCCCTTCTCTGTACTGTTTCCATCTTCTAGGCTATGGGAGACAGGGGGCATGGCTTGCTACAAGAGTGTTAAATATGGTAGCTTGCATGTACTATAGAATCTGGTTTTGTTTGTTAATACTAGCTGTTTTAGAAATAAAATAAAAGTTAGGAATCTTGTACACATGTAAGCTGATTACAGAAAAAAAAAATGGCTTTCAATTGTGTGCTGGGAATATTTCACTCCTATTTCTGGGGTCTCTCATCTCCTGACACTGTAGTTAGAATTTAGCATTTACTTTTTCCATTTGCAGTGCTGGGGATTGAATCCAGAGCTCTGTACAAGCTAGGTCAAGTGGTCTGCTTTAGCATTAACATTTTCATCTTAATGGCTAGAGTAAAAAAAAAAAAATTCAAGTAAACAAATTAGAAAAGACGTAGGATCTGCAGTTGGATTATTTAACAGACAGTAGACACACCAACACGGTTTTTGTTCTGCTGACTCCTGAGTGCCAGGACATAGGCAGGACACTGCTCTGAAGTCTGTTGAAATCACAGTGGCTCTGTGTTGGGGTTCCCAGAGGACCCAGCAACTGCTGGCAATAACATCACCCCTTTGCTGTTGTAGATGGATGAACTCTTCTGTGATGAGTTCTGGGAAGGGCAGAACCATATCCCTTTGTCTCTCTGGCATTGGTTGGTAGTACCAGACTAAGATGTAATGAATATGAAGAAATTGTTTCTCCTTAGTGTGGTGGTGACATATTGTTTAGTTAATAAAATCAGCCTGGAATATCAGAGAACAGAATCACCCACAGTCAAGTCATGAAGGTCAAAGAGTGGTGACTCATGCCTTTAATTCCATCACTCAAGAGACAGATCTTTTTTGTTTCTGTGAGTTCAAGGCCTAACAACCAGTTTCTCTGTGTATCTCTGGTAGACCAGGATGGCCTCAAACTCAACATCTGCCTGCCTCTCCCTCCCAGGTGTACACCATCATGCCTGGCATAAGAGTTTACTTTACCCAGAGTGGTTACATCAGTCAGAATCATGGAGTAACTTTTTATTATAAGTTCTGGATGAACTCTGTGTGAATTTGGTGACTGAAAGTGGTTGAAATCAACACTACCTACTGCTTGTTGCTACATCTACTGCTGTTGGTGATATGTGTCCCTATTCAAATGAAGGACTAGGAGAGGCTGTAAAAATAGCCACAGTGAACTACTAAGTCCTAAGGACACTAATAGTCCTTGAAGAACTTTTTTTTTAAATGTTAAATTCTGTGTGTGTGTGTGTGTGTGTGTGTGTGTGTGTGTGTGTGTGTGAGTGTAAGTGCCCAAGGAGACCAGACAAGGACATTTGGATCTCCTGGAGCTGGGGTTACAGGCAATTGTGAACTGCCTGATGTGGGCACCAGGAACCAAACTCAGGTCTACTGCAAGAGCAGTGCATGCACAACCATCTCTCCAGATGTGCAGAGTATTATATGTTGATATAATTATATAGATAAAACAGTCATTCTAATTTAAGCTATTTCCAAACATGGGATTAATGAATTGCTGTGTTTCATCAGGTGGTTTATGAAATATCAGCACGTTGACCCAGAAGATGCTGTAAGGATTCACATTGATGTTCAAACAAAGAAGTCTGTGGCAATTCACTGGGGAACTTTTGCCTTAGCTAATGAGGTAAGTTTGATTCAAACCAACAAAAAACTCAGTTTTGATTGGTGTAATAAGAACTTTCTGGCCTGGCCTAACCTGTGGTCAGGAGGAATCTGCCCACCTGTAGTTCTGCAGCCACTTATAAAATAATTATAAAACAAAGTCTTACATTAATTACAAACTACTCATCCTATGACTCAGGCTTATTGCTAGCTCTTGCATCTTAACCCACTTCTACTAATCTATGTTTTGCCATGTTGCTCATGGCTTACCTGTACTTTTACATCTTGCTGTCTTTGGCAAGCCTCTCTGTGTAACTTTGCCTTCCTTCCCCTTTGAAATCTCCTTTGGAATTCCCACCTGACTATAAGCAGGCTTGCCATGGGCCAAAACAGTTCCTTTATTATCTAATGGTAATTCACAGCATACAGAAAGACATCCCACATCAGATTGTGTGTTTGACTGTTGGTGGGATTTAGCTTTCAGAGACCACATCGTGGAATCAAACTCTTACAGTTATCTTCACTACCACATAACTTGGAGGGGGGCAAAACATCCTGATTAGTAAAATATTACTTGAAAACAGAAGGACTAAATCCCATGGTGTGCTGTTTTGTAAGCTGATTTTATAGTTGATGAAGCATGTGATGATCCAATGTGTGTGTGGTGTAGAAAATGAGCCATCAGCCTCCACACTCCAGATGGCTTATGTTCCAGAAGAAACTAGAAGACACGTGCATTGTTTGTACACCGGAAGGTGGAAGTGCTAGAATGTGGGACAGACTAATTGGTCACAAAGACAGGGAGGGATCTGGAATTGATTCATAGGAGAAGGGAATTTTAACTTGGCCACAGTCAAGGAGGTAGAGGAGGAAAGGGCAGAGCATAGTCTGGAGCAGCAAATGTGGGGGAAGGGAGGAGTTTGTTCAGCCAGCGTGGGTGGTATGGAGAGCAGTGGCACAGAGGTAGACTGTGGGGCTTTCTAGAAACTCTGACCTACTCAGGTGATTTGCATCTGGTGTTATCTCCAGACACTGGGATAAGTGTGGTTTACTTAGACTATATCGGAGAGCTCATCTCCAAGCTCTGCTTCTGCCATGGGTTGTAGGATGGTTAGAGTTAACTGTCCCTGCTTGCCTCTCAGTGACCACTTCTATCACCAAGGACCTCTGTGAAGACCATGTTTCCTTGCTGTTTCTAACTCTTACTCTGCTTTGTTTCTGCTGTGGGCTCTTCCTAAGATAGTTTGTTCCAAAATTACATAATGCGTGCAATGTTCATTTCCCTATCCCCTAATTAAAATATCTGTCTTATGATGAAACAGCCTTGGGCCATTTAGCCATGCTGCTGGAGGGGGAATGGAGTAATAACTGAAAACCCACAGAGCTACAGGAAGATGTGGCCTTCTGAAGTCCATGTGTGAACTTTGGAAGGGGCAGACTGTCTTATTTGCTGATTGCTATCTGATGGCTGTTTCTTATGATGCTTCCACCTGTGTGTGAATGTTCCATATGTATTTTCTGTAGTGACTTAGATGGAATAGTAGTATGTTATTAAACCTTTGTAAAGGAAGGCATTAAGACTCAGATTGAGTAAGTGGTTGACAGTAGTGTTCTTTCCTGAGATGGGGAGATCAGGAGAGGGCCAAAACTTCAGACATCCAGTCATTTCACAGCTACAGAACAGTGGCACACACCTTTAATCCCAGCACTTGGGAGGCAGACTTAGGTGGAGCTCTGTGAGTTTGAGGCCAGCCTGGTCTACAGAGAAATTTTCAGGAAATCCAAGGCTACATAGAGAAACTGTCTCAAAAAAAAAAAAAAAAAAAAAAAATTAAGCACACAAAAAAGAATTATTTCATTGTTTAAGTAAGGTTTTTCTATTGCTGTGAAGAGACATCATGACTACACCACTGTTGTAAAGGAAAACATTTAATTGGGGCTGGCTTACAATTTCAGAGGTTTATTAGTTCATTATCACCATGGCAGGAAACATGGCAGTGTGCAGGCAGACATGGTGCTGGAGAAGGAGCTCCACTCAGCTGGATGGGAGCACTGGCTGTTCTTCTGGAGGACCTGGGTTCGATTCCCAGCATCCACATGGCAGCTGGCAATTGTCTGTAATTCCAAGATCTGATACCCTTACACAGTTATGCATGCAGGCAAAACACCAATTCACATAAAATAAGAAGAAATACTCAAGCCTTTAATCTTAACCTAAGTAAAATACCACTAAACAAAAAATACTTAAACTAAAAAAAAATTAAAAACCAAAAAAACTAAAAAAATCTAAATAAAATTTAACTATTTCTCTCTAATATTTTAACCGGTCCCCAATATCTAACTCTAAATTTCTTTCTTACAACCAAAATTCATACAACAGACTGGACAGTCCGAGTTTCTCCCAGAGACCTCCACTTATGTGTAGCTGGGATTTTATGCAGAAAAGGATTTCAGGTGAAGTCAGATTGCAGACAACTCGGTAGAAAGAGGCAAACAGTAAACACCAAGGGCAGATTTGCAGTTAAGAAAGACATGTGCTTGGAGCTGTACAGAAGGCTCAGTGGTATAAAGGTTTAAAGCATGCCTTTGTCTTTAAAGTTGGTTTGTTGCTTTTTTTGCACGTGAATAGAATCTCAACAGCGGGAATATCACACTAGAGTTTATTAGCAGGGAAGCAGAGAGAAAAGAGAATCTTGTGTGAGCACTTTCTCTAAGAGGGTAGGTGGGCCCATGTTTGCATAGCCACACCCAGGGGTGACAGCAGCTCTGTTTGGAAATCCCAGGTGAATGCCAGCCTTGGGAATGCTTACATGGTTCATTAGCTGTTTTCTTCTGTCTGGGATGTTGCTCAGGAAAGAGTGTGTAAATGCCGTGGGGGCAGCCTTAACTGGATTTATTAGTTGTGACTAGAGTTTTCTCATGTTCCCTGCTCCATTCTTTCTAGCCAGGTCCTCCCCTCCAGTCATATTTACATATGCGCTGTCTCTAGGTAGAACCTCCTCCTTACCGCGCTCACAGACAGCTCAGCCCTTATGGCTATAATGTCCTACACTATCCCTTGGTTTTCAACACCATAGATAACCTTTACAATTTGAATCAAATCACCAAACATCCCAAGTGGCTCGGGAGCCTCATGTATGGGTGACCTCAGCTCTGATGATCTACAGCACCGTGAGTAGTAACCCAGCCCTTCCAGGGTGTGTTTAGAGGCACTCTTCTGGAAGGGTCTCTGAGATGACTGTATTTATTTATTTATTTATTTATTTTTAAAGATTTATTTATTTATTATGCATACAGTTTTACAGAAGAGGGCACCAGACCTCATCGTAGATGGTTGTGAGCCATGTGGTTTTGCTGGGAATTGAACTCAGGTCCTCTGGAAGAACAGTCAGTGCTCTTAACCTCTGAGCCATCTCTCCAGCCCCAAATTAAACCTTTTTTTTATTTTATGTACATTGGCTTGAGTGTTTCAAATTCCCTGGAACTGGAACTACAGATGGTTGTGAGCTGCCATGTGGATGCTGGGAATTGAACCCGGGTCCTCTGGAAGAGCAGTCAGTGCTCTTAACCACTGAGCCATCTCTCCAGCCCTGACTGTATTTAAAATAAACGTCATTCTCAGAACTTTGTTCTTCCCAGAACATACAGACAACTTTTGGTGTTTTAAATTTACTTTTTGTTTGAATGCTTATTTGAAATAGCCCTCAAATATCTGTATTGTAAGTTTTCGTCTTTCTTCCTGTCACTTGCCAGCATTACTTAGAGCCTCCAGTGAAACTGAATGAAGCTCTGGAGAGATATGGACTTAAAAGTGAAGATTTCTTTGTCCTGAAGCATGGAGAATCAAGATACTTGAATACTGATGATGAAGATGTTGAAGAACATGAAAATGAAAATTTTCAGTGAAAACAAGTGAGAAGATTAAGAAATTCACAATTATGACATTTTTCACATGGAAGCAACTTCTGCAAGTGTGTTTCGTTTTGTATCATAACTTGCCAATGGATAAAACTTAAACTGTGAAAGTCTAGGGAGGGTTATTTAATGAACGGTCCAATGTAGACTTAAAAAAAAAAATCAATGACACAAACATTGCAATATTATTATAATTTGTTCTAGTCAAAACACTACATTTTAGTGGTAGTAGAATTTCTGAAAACGGACATTAAAGTTTCATTTCTTTTTCTGCTATTCAGGGCTTTCTACAATGAAGTCAAGCTTACCTACCTAGAATTTTCATATATTCCTATTAGAATGATAAAGGTGACTTCCACATGCTGAGTAAATGTTTCCATTTTTACTGTCAGGGTGACCTGCTGGTGGTCATGGTGATGCATGTCTACAATCCCACTACTACAGAGGATGATGAGGCAAGGCAGATAGATGATAGCAAGTTCAAAGCCAACCAGAGCTACAAATAAGACCCTGTCACAGAAGAAAACATTAGTTTACACGCCAAATGTTAAGTGATGTAGTTTGTTAAGTGTAAGAATGTAGGTGTTTGGGCTAAATTATCATTTAAACTATAGTGAAAAGCTCCTTGGCATTAAGTATTTACATTCTTGCACATCCATGAGCATCTTTTAACTTAAATTTTTAGACGGCAACATCTGCACAGCTACACCCCAAGTTAAAAGCTGATGGGTTGAGAAGAGAACAGTTTGAATTTCAGACACTCTTGCTAAGCACAACTCAACTGCAGTGAAGTATCTCACACATCCTAAATATGAATACACTTGGAATTAAGTTTTATTTACTTAATTTTCTATTTCTGTATACACACACACATACACCCTTTTTCCCAAGCCCTAACCCCAAATATAACAATAAGATTTATAAGTATGTTTTACATGACTTGGATGTGTTATATATTTTTATATTAAATGACCTATAAGCACAATTGTACTTTTAATAAGCCATTGTGAAACTACAGTAATTTTTTTAAGCTTCTGGGTGTCTGCTGACCAGTCTTTGGCCACTGTGCCTCTGTATCTACCAGTCTGCTGTCAACCTTCAGCCAGTGGGCTGCCCAGGTATTAGTGTGGGTGAGTTCTGCTTCTGACTCAGACCAATGAAATTAACTTTATTGGCACGAAACACAGTAGGGTTTTCTCTATACATCAAATACTATATAGAAAGTACTCAATACTTTGATGTATTTGCATGGGTATATGCATGCCACACCTTGGCCTCTCATTGGAATTTTATCCTTCTGTTATGGATTTGATTACCCCAAAACAAATGACTTGTGTTCAAATTGGATCTCATCATATACAACAAGCCGACAATGTTAACCCACTTCCAGAGAGGAGAATAATGGATTTCTTCTTTCTTTCTTTTTTTTTAAGTACTTCAGTCTAAAGGGGAAAACTTTTAAAGTTATGACTGATACAGACAGGCACAGCAGATAGCTGAATAGTAATGCTTTTGGCAATGCGTTGTTTTGTTGCAAACACCATGCTAGAGGCTGCCTTTAAAGGGTAATAGCCAATATAAAAAATGATCAGAATTTAGTATTTTTATAAAAAATGTTTGAAGGGGAAAATGTGTATTGTAATATTGTGTGTATGGTGAATTTGACTTGGAGGCCCTAAAACACAAGATTCCATTTAGAATGAGCTTCAAATTATGTGAATCCGGACAGAAGGGCTGTGCTTGTCAGCCTCAGGGGACACTGCTCTACCTGGCACCCTTGTAGTCATTATTATCATACTGAAAATTCTTATTTAAACTTGCTCTGGTATTTCTCCACCAATGGTCTTGACATTGCCTTTTGTATCCACAGGCACTGGCTGGCTCTCCGTGCTCTGTGTTGTAGTCTGTTGAACTGGGCCCACCTCCTTTGCTAAGCTTCCTTGTGATTTGTTTCCTTCTCTGATTCCATATAAGTTCCATTCATTGTGAAGTATATTACGTATCTCTTTAACACAACCACTCTATTTTTCCTTTATTTTTCTAATCTACATTTCAAAGGATATATGTATAAAATGAAAATAAAATTTGAAAAATCTATTCTCTTTTGTCAGTCTAATATACATTGTAAATACTATCTAATCTATCTTCTCAGTCAACTTCATGTTCCTTTTTGATGAGTATCATCATTGAGAAACCCTTTGATATGACTGACTGCCTTTGAGGGTGGGTTCTTTGGTATGACCTACATAAGAGAAACCTACTTATATATTGTAATTTTAGTCAAATAAGGTGAATGAAAATTAGTAAAATAATGTCAATGGGGAAAGAAATTTTGTACACTCTTGCATTTTTTATTTTTATTAAAAAAATTATACAATTTATGCTCAGTAAAAAATTCAACAGGAGAAGTGGGTACACACAGAAAATTCAGTGTACCAACTTCCTAGTCCCATGCCCATAAGTTTTATGAATCATTCTAGAAATGTTCTGCCCATGTATAAATGTATTTCTCATTGTTAAAAAAAAAAA
>PVIH01022618.1:0-26719 GCA_004025045.1 Sigmodon hispidus | reverse complement strand
TAAAAAATGATAAACTGGGTAATTTGTTTAAAACCTTAAATGGTGATAAGGACTTAAATAGTCCAAGATAATTGTTGATAAGGACTTAAATAGTCCAAGATAATTGTTACCAGAAGCTGAGAGAGAATTGGCTTTGGTAGAAAAGAAATTACATGATGCACATGGGGATCATGTGGACTCAGGCCTTAATTTCATCCTAGTTATCTTGCCCTCTTAACATTCCCTTATGGGAATTGTAATGCAAAGAAAAAATGTTACATTGAAATGGATATTTCTACCATATAATACAAGTAAAAAAATTAAAGACATATGAAAAATTTTCTGAATTGGTATTTAAAGGAAAACTAAGACTCTGTCAGTTAACAGGAATAGACCCAGCAGAGATTGTTGTACATTTAATTAATGAAGAAATTAACCAATTATGGGTAGAAAGTGAACCTTGGAAAAGAGGTTTCCAAGTAATTTTTTGAGGAGATATTTACAACAAATACCCTCAAAGCATAAGAATTGAATTTTTAAAGAAAACTAGTTGTATTCTTCCTCATGTTGTACAAGATAAACCAATTACAAGACCCCACATTTTGTACTGATGTAGTGAAGTCAAAAAGATGTTTACAAATCAGAAAATATAAGTAAAGTGACTCAAAGTCCTTATAATTTTGTTGAAAAGTCAGAATTATATACTATTTTGATGGTATTAATAGATTTTACCCAAGCTCTCAACATAGTCACTGACTGTCAGTATGCAGAAAGTTATTTTACACATTGAAACTGCTTATTTTAATAATGATGAGTCAGAATTAACTTCATTATTTATTCAGCTACAAAAAATAATCAGGACTAGGGATCATCCCTTCTTTATAAAACACATTCAATTTCATACATGTCTGCTAGGTTCTTTACCACAAGGTAATAATGAAATTATTAAATTATTAATAGGAAATGTGCTAGAGGCCCCAAAGCTTTATATAAAACATCATGTCAATAGTAAAGGATTAAAAAAAAAAGATTTCTCTATCACTTGGCAACAGGCCAAAGAAATTGTAAAAAGATGTCCTACCAGTTCCTTTTATATCCAAACTCCATTGCCAGCAGGGAGTATCCCTATGGGTATACATAGGAATGAAGTGTGGCAGATGAATGCATTTCATTTTACAGAATTTGGAAAATTAGGATATGTACATCATATAATAGATAGGTTTACAGGATTTCAATGGACAGCTGTTTTGAGTTCAGTGAAGGCTGGTTGTGTAATCACACATTTGCTAGAAGTTATGGCCATCATGGGAATACTGTAGACATTAAGACAGACAGTATTCCCACATACATCTCTAGTAAAATGAAACAATTTTTTAGTTATTATAATATAAAGCATATTACAAGAATATCACATAATTGTACAGAGAAAGCAGTCATAGAGATATCAAATGGAGAGTTGCAGAGAAGAAAAATGACCAGATGTGGTGGGAGGGGGAAGAGACCTTGAATAAGGATATACAGGGATGGAAAAAAAAATCAGAGGGAAAGCTGAACACAAAGTAAATAGATGTGTAGTAATCTTATTTGCATTATCACCCTTGATAAGCTATGCTTATGATTCTTATCCTCTTTATAGTTATTATTAACTTTTCCTCATTTTAAATTCATTTTACAGTGTTTTTCATAAATACAAAATAAAGAAGGAAAAAAAATAGAAAACAAGTCTTTCCTTACCCACACCCCTGCCAGAGGCTATCAATGCAGAAGTGAGGCATTGTGTCATTTAGTTATGTTCTAGCCTTGAGCACAAGAAGGCATTTTTAAGAAAGGTTAGGTAGGAATCTGATCTCAATGATGCTGGTGCCCCAGGAAACATTGGATGGCTTGCCACTATAACAGTCAAAAATAAATTCAAGGACTTGTTTATTTAGCTTTCATTTCTAAGTGTCCTTGTTTAATACTGCTTTGTAGCAGTAAAAATATTTTGCTTACTGAGTAATTTAGAGTTTCATATAATTTCTTAAATATAGGTACATACTGCCATGGTGTGCTGTGCCAAACCCTGACCAGCAGGAAAAGACACAACACCAGGATTCTTCTGTGGCAATTGACCAGGTCCTTTATTAATACACAGTCTTCTTGCAGCAGCAGCCCCCTTCCCAACCTGTGCAGCCAGTTTTAAGCTCAAATCCTTGACTCAGCTAATGCCACATGGGCTTCCACCATAGGGCCACACACACAGAAGCAAGCTAGTCAATTCAGTACATACCATGGATGGAGTTAATTATTACTAGAAGCATTCGCCATTAGGAGGGTGGGGGGCAGGAGCCAGCACCATCTTTAAGGTGCAGCAGCTCCCAACAGCTCCCCCTTTTTGTTTTAATAAGACACAGTTAGGGCAGTGGTCCATTCTCTGCTGTGCAAGTGGAGCATAATCCTAAGAATATCATTGAGGCGTCCCCCAAGATATCCCAGGACCCGTCCATACCCTAGTTTTCCCAGAGGTGGGAGGTTTAGGGCAATACCCACATGCAAATGGACGTGCTCCTTTCAAACTCCTAAAAACATGGCTAGGTAGTTTGACTGCACGACTTAGTGTTGCAACCTGCATCTCTGCTTGGGGAGCTGATCATTTAGTTCTCAAGATGGCAAGCCACACTTGAGGAGATTGGCCAGCTTCTAAGGCTGAGAAAGCTTGAATCAACATCACCATGTCCCGTCTTTATAGAACCCTAAGACAGCAAATGCACCACAGGTATAGCAGGAGTATTAGAACCATGAGTCCACCAGCTGCACCTATTCCCGCCCACTCTCTTAGATGATCCATGGTGGCAGGGAACCACAAAGTCAGCCTTTCAGCTAGTCGGGCATCCATCCTTGTGGAGTTCACCGCCACAATGGCCATTCTCAGATCCTCCATCAGAATCTCCAACTCTCTGGTCCAATTACCTGTAAGATAACTGTATAGTCATTTAGACAAATTTGCTGCATAGGTAAAGTCCTCATATTGGATACTAGTCACACATAGTCCTAAAAATTTCCATTCACACCCAAGCTGTGCAAATTGCCAAAGAACATCAATCTGTTCTTGGACCAAATCAATCCTCTGGTTCACCACCATGAGGCCTCCTTTTAATTGGGCATTGATACCTTTCTGTATGTCCAATGCTTGAGCAGCATCACTTGAAAGCTCATTAAGTGCTTGGGCAGTTTGCACAGTATGGCCCATTGTTACAGCAGCAATGGTAGCCCCCACCGCCACCAGGGAAATGGCTGTCACAACAGCCGTGATAATCCCAAAATCTCTCTTAGGTCTAAAATGAGTCATAGCATTTGGTGCATCAACAGGCACAGGTACCCAACTGGGCAAGCGGGTGATTATGGCATATGTAAATTTGGTAGCATCCCAACATTGGGCATAAGCACAGGTATTATTAAAACATTGCTTGGGTTCCAATTCACTCACCATAAACATAAAAGGAGGGAAAACACACACCAGGGTGGACTCAATACTAAAATTTCTCAACGACTTGGCCCCCTGGCCCTCACAGGGCACATTGGAACCCAGGGTAGGGCTACTCGAGCCTTTTGTATTCCAGCTACCCCAGGGCTGGGAGGTACTTCATGTATACTCACTAACCCCATGAGCTCCTCCAGCGATCATGGCCAGGGGTTCTGCATTCAAACAGCTACCATTAAGTCCACACAGTAGCCAATTATCAAAGGAATTAGAAACATAAACTTGAGAGGGATTTTGATTAGTATAATTCTGACCCACATTAGTTGCATTAAACACCGTGGATATTCCTGGAGAAAATGAAAAATATCCTGCTCTGTCAGCCCAAACCACAGCATGGGACTGACATCCATTCCATGGCCAGAATCCTCCCCAATTAATCCCTGGCAATAAGGAGCCCATTCCATTTGGTGGGGAGGTATCTGCTCTATCCCTTTGCCCGACCACCACCTGGAGAGCCAGGTGGCATTAACAGTGTGGCAAGGTCCACCAGAATTATTAGGCAAATTAAACCATCCTGCAGTTTGATTATACAGCAAGATGCATGGGGAAAGATTTGACCTATTCTTCACTATCTGAAAACAGAAGCTTCCTTTTAAATAAAAAGATATATTTTCAGCTATCATGGCCATCTCATTATCCAAGGGTAAATAGGGAATATCAAAGCTTTTGTTGGCACTAAACAATCGGGGAAACAATCTAGCACATGGCGGACTGGCATCAGTCTCGGAAATACGGATAGGATTCCCCATCTCAGGTCTACCACTCCTCGGTGTAGAGTCTGAAGAATCAGCATCATCTTTATCATGTATGGCATTGCTGGCAACATCTTATTCCTCTTGGACCTGCACTCTTCTTACCAGACACTCTGGGACCCAAATGGGATCTTGGCGATCCTGTGGGAACACACAAACAGATCCTCTCGCTCAGGTCAAAACTGGGTCTGGTCCATGCCATATGCCTGTGAGAATGTCCTTCCATTTTACCCTGCCTTGTTCTCCTTCTCGGGGAGCTAGATGTCTATCAGCTGCTGAACGGCCTTGACAATCCAAATTTAAAAAATTTAGGGTAAAAAGAGCAAGGGAAAGTCTCTCTTTAGGGGTGCAGCCGTGGCCTATTCCCACTTTTTGTTTTAATAAACATACTTTGAGCGTCCGATGAGCCCTTTCCACAATGCCCTGTCCCTGCAGATTATAAGGCAGCCCATGGTTCAACTGAATTTTCATTTGTTTGCAAAATCTGGTGAACTGGTGCCCTGCATATGCAGGTCCATTGTCAGTCTTTAATTGCTGAGGCTTTCCCCAAGCTGCCATGCTTCCAGGCAATGGGCTATGACATGGCGCCCCTTTTCACCTGACATGGCAGAGGCACATATAATGCCAGAGCAGGTTTCTACAGAAACATGAACATATTTAAGCATCCCAAATTCAGCAAAATGGGTAACATCCATCTGCCATACCCTTAAAGGCAATATGCCTTTCGGGTTATCTCCAAAAGAGGGTTGAGGGCAAAACTGTGCTCAACTGTTACAGTCAAGCACAATTTGTCTGGCCTCCATTCTAGAAAGCTTAAATATGTTCTGTAGAGTCTTTGCATCAACATGAAACTGTTCATGAAATCACTTTGCCATCTGAATGGGCTGAACAAGAAAGATATGCATTGGGCGTGTAGCAAGGTCAACTATAGCATTGCCCTCAGCTAGAGGTCCAGGTAAGTCTGTATACGCTCTAATATGGCAGGGATAAAATGGACAATCACGTCCTATTATAAGCTCTTGAAGCTGCTCAAATAGAACTGCCATGGTGCTGGAGGCCTTTATCGGTCCAGCCATTTCAAGAATCTTCAAAACATTTACTAATTAATTAGAATCAGAAAGTAAATTAAAGGCAAAAGGACATTGCTTAAACACCTCAATCACAATTTGTAACTCGGTTACCTGTGGAGCGCCAGGTTCAAACTGCCTGCATTGCACCTGCTGACCCTGTATCAGGAACGCACCTACACCTGTCTTGGAGACATCTGTGAACATATTCAATGCCTGTGAAATTGGGTGAACTCTGTTAATCTTCAGAAACACCACTGGGTGGAGCTTGAAAAAAGGTCATGAGGGGGTCAGCTGGGAAGTGATTATCAATGTTACCTGGGAAGGTGCATCTCAAAATTGCCCACTCATCTATGGCTGCACATAACACTGATACTTGCTCCGCGGTAAAAGGCACTACTATCGTTGTTGGTTAGCGACCAAAATATTGCAAAGTCTATTGCAATCCCAATTCCGAGAGCAGTGCAACTGCTGTGGGGTAAAGCTCTATACTCTTGCTAGGTGAGACCCTAGGGTGAATCCAGAGAAGTGGTCCATCCTGCCACAATACTCCAGTAGGCTGTCTGTAAGTGTCCAATATACATAATTGGATTGGGCATTCTGTTATCCTTACTAACTTTGCCTCAGAGAGATGACGGTCTACTATTTGCAATGCCTTATGCGCCTCCAGAGTCAATTGTTAAGTTGAATCGAGGGCTGGATCCCCTCTCAACAAATCATATAATGGCTTAAATTCATAATTTGGCAATTTCAAATAACCTCGTATCCAATTAATATCTCCTAGCAATCTTTGAAAGTCGTTTAGAGTCTTTAAGCCATCCTTCCTTATCTCTATTTTTTGTGGCTTAACCACCGTTGAGGTAATTTTTGCTCCCAAATAGTTCACTATCTGATGCTGTTGCACTTTCTCCAGAGCAATGCATAGACCATGAGTTTGTAAGGTTTTCTGAATCCTAATATAAGCTTCCTGCACTAGTTGTTCAGTCCTGGCTGTAATCAGCACATTGTCCATATAGTGGAGGCATCTTACTAAAGGGAATTCTCTCCTAACCTTTTCTAATGCTTTCCCAACAAACATTTGACACATGGTCAGGCTATTAGCCATTCCCAGGGGCAACACTATCCATTCAAACTGCCAATTAGGCTGCTCATGATTGCAAGATGGTACCGTGAAGGCAAATCTCTCTGTATCCTAAGGGCAAAGTGGTATGGAGAAAAAGCAGTCTTTAATATCTAACACAATAATGGGCCAATGTGAAGGTAGAGTAGTAAGCAATGGCAGTCCATGCTGGACTGGCCCCATGAGTTGCATTTGGGCATTGATGACTCTCAAATCATGCAGTAATCTCCATTTACCTGATTTCTTTTTTATAACAAAAATAGGTGTATTCCAAGTCGAGGTGGATGGTTTAATATGCCCTTGTGCTAACTGCTCTGCAATAAGCTCTGAGGCTGCCTGCAATTTTTCTTGAGTTAACAGCCACTGAGGAACCCATACTGGCTCCTCAGTCTTCCAAGTTATGGGAATACTATCCCCAGTAGCCCTTAGGAAAAACCCAACCCATTATGGTCATGCTTAGGATGGGCCTCTATGGGATCCTTGACGCCTTGAAGGCATTTGCCTATTCCTCTTCTGGGGACATATCCCATGTTTCTCATTATTGTCTGAGCCTCAGGCGAGTATTCATTTGTAAGTTTAAATTTTAGATCTTTTAAAATGTCTCTTCCCCACAGGTTAATGGGAAGCTCTAAGGTGTAAGGTTGTATCTTTCCTCTCTGGCCTTCTTCGCTAACCCATTGTACCTCTCTAGCACTTACAGCAGGAGCTTATGCATACCCTAACCCTTGCAAAGTCTGACTGGAGATTCAAACTGGTCACCCTGATAGCCAGTCCTGTTTTGCAATGATACTTTTTATCAGCACCGGTGTCTAGCAGCCCAGTAATCCTTTTTCCATCCACTGTCAAGGTCATTAAGGGTCTGTCATCGAGGTCCAGGTTCAGGCAGGCAATATCAATTCCCGTTGAGCCAAATCCCTGCTCTTCTCTTTTTTTATTGTTAGCCTGAAACTTGCCATGTAGGCTGGGCAATACTAACAGCTGCACTATCCTGTCTCCTGGTGAATCCTGGGGATTCTACCATAATTTTAATAACTCCTGTGTAATCTGGGTCCACGACACCTGGATGCACTTTCAAGCCTTTCAGAGTAGAGGAAGATCTGCCTAACAGACGTCCTACAGTATCAGGTGGTAGGGGCCCTCTAAAATCTGACTCAATAGGCTGCACCCTCATCTGAGGGGTTAATACGAGTTGAGTGGTGGCACAGAGGTCCAGTCCTGCTGTACCTGCAGTGTCTCTTCTTGGCCATGTGGTGGATCGAACAACAGCCTCTTGTTGGCAGGTGTCTGGCGATTGTTCTGTTTGATTGCCCCATATATTTGAGGGCCCTGGGTGCGGGGGCCCCATTTCCCATTTTTTGGCTGGCTAGGATGTGACTGAGGTAATGGTTGACTATTGGCA
This sequence comes from Sigmodon hispidus, assembly GCA_004025045.1. Lineage (NCBI taxonomy): Eukaryota > Metazoa > Chordata > Mammalia > Rodentia > Cricetidae > Sigmodon > Sigmodon hispidus. Next base: position 18,882 of record PVIH01022618.1, on the reverse strand, counting down.
TCCTTCACTGACCTGCATTCATTAGCCCAGTGGTGCCCTTCTTGCATCTATGACATAGCCCAGGCATGGGTCTGCTATGGTTAGAATGAATAGCAGCAGAGGTGCCCTGCCCTGTTCTCAGGGGGCAGTCCTGTTTCATGTGACCAAACTTACCACAGAAGCATGCCCCTAAGGCTTTGTCTCCTCCTCTATTAGCTCTAGAGAGTTGCATCACAGTTGCGGCAAGCCCCACATTAGATAGGGGTCCCCCTAGTTCTCGGCAGCATTTCATCCATATCTCTATGTCTCTGTGTCTATAAGGAGTGATGACAGTGTGACATTCTTTAGTGCATTGTTCATAGATAAGCTGTTTAACTAGGGGCAGTGCAGTTTCTGCATCTCCAAACATCCTCCCTGCTGCCTCCATCATTCTGGCTACAAAATCTGAAAAAAGCTCTGTGGCTCCCTGAATAATTTTAGTGAGGTTCCCACTTACTTCCCCTCTATTAGGGAGTGATTCCCATGCTCTGAGAGCAATCTTGTTGACTTGCTCATAAACCTGAAGCAGGTAGCCTGTCTGATTGCGAACATCAAAAAACCTCCCTGTTCCCAACAGCATGTCCTGATCCCAGGCTGCGTTACCAGCCTGTCTGTTTGCTGCTGCCTCCTGTCCTGCAAATTCTGTCATAAACGACTTCCAGTCAAGGTACTGTCCCCGATTCAGGCATGCTTTAGCTAGACTAGACCAATCACCAGGAGCCATGGCTGAGGTGGTCAATGCCTCAACCTGCGCTAGCATGAATGATGCAGTCACTCCATAAGTTCTTACTGATTCAGCCAGAGATTTAACTGTTTTAAAGTCTAGCACCTGATAATATCTATTCTGCTGATTGTCCTCATATACTGGGAAAGCCAGCATCAAGCGTGGCCGCAGCTCTCTTTGCACCTCGAGCCAGACTCCACTGTAGTCTGGTGTACACGGTCCACATGATGGCAGCACAAAAGGCGGTGGTGCAAAAGATGCTGATGGTATCGCCTCTCCACCGGGTGGCTCTCTTGCTCTATCTTTGTGTCTTTTCAGCTTAGTGCGCCGGGCAGGCCTAGCTTCCTGTTCCGACTCCAAACTACTTCCATGTCTTTCATCACCAGATGACAAGAGACACAGTTCCTCTAAAGACAGCAATGGCGAATAAAGGTTGTCTCCTCCGCATGCCCTTGCTCCTGGCTCTGAGATCCTTTGTCTGACCGCTCCTCTTTTAACTTTTCTAACTCCTCAGCCCCCCCTACTCTAACTCAGGTGCTCCTACATGATTGTCTAGGCATTCTCTGAACATCGACCAGATAGGCATAACTCCAGGGGGGAGGCTGCCCTCTTTCTGGGTGCGAGCAAAGTCTCTGCCCAGTTTCTCCCAGGAGCTTCCCATAAGGGAGCCACTCACTAAGAACCAGGGTGCTCAATGGTCTACAGTATCAAAGAATGCCTGCAAATTCTGCACTTTCATTTTCACTTCATTAGTCTTTAGCAGCTCCTTCAAGGCTATCACGATCGGATGTGACTGATTAACTCCCATTTCCAGATCCCCTAGTCTCTGGTATCTCCTGAATATTTTCCCGATCCTAGTCCAAACAGCCACAGGATTCCCGATCAGGTTATAGTCGCGCATCTGCAACCGCCCCGATCCTCCGCTTTTGTCTACAAGTGGAGCTCCTGCTTCACGCAGGTCCCACTATATGCCCAGTGAGACTTATCAGGCTTAGCCCCCCTGCTTACCACAGTTCTGAATCCTCCATTGGGGGAGTTTTATCTCCGTATGGGCCACCAGTGTGCTGCGCCAAACCCCGACCAGCAGGAAAAGACACAACATCAGGATTCTTCTGTGGCAATTGACCAGGTCCTTTATTAATACACAGTCTTCTTGCAGCAGCAGCCCCCTTCCCAACCTGTGCAGCCAGTTTAATCTCAAAGTCCTTCACTCAGTTAATGCCATATGGGCTTCCACCATAGGGCCACACACATGGAAGCAAGCTAGTCAATTCAGCACATACCATTGATGGAGTTAATTATTACTAGAAGCATTCACCATTAGGAGGGTGGGGGGCAGGAGCCAGCACCATCTTTAAGGTGCGGAAGCTCCCAACTCCATGGAATTTTATTAATGAAATAAAATTTAAAATATTAAATAAAAAAAAGAAGTTTGTAAATTTCTATAAATTGCACTGGTCCCAGCTTTTAGGACTGCATAGCTTTTTGCTATGACATCAAGTTATATAAATCTGTTCCAGCTTTCTTACAGACACCTTCATGTTCCTGAAAGTTCTGTTATAGTATCAAGCAATCTGGTCTGGTAGATATTAATTTAGTCTCTTGAACCCTTTGGCTATTTCCATCTTGAGCATGTTTTACAGGCCCATTCCTTTTGCCAGACTTGTGTCAAGAACAACCCACAGAAGACCATCAAAATATAATACCCCCAGGGAAATTTTGATACGCTGACTTCATCCACATACCCTCTCATAAAAAGCTCTACTACATTTTAACTTTATTGACACCTTTTCAGGATAGTTGGAGACACTCCCCAGCTCCAGAAAAACATGTCATCTTCCAATTTAGTGTGTCATATCCCAAGCTCCTGGGATATCAGTGATGGTACCACCTATTAAGCAGGCATCTATCCAGGATAATGGACACATATCTATATCATTTTTTTGGGGTAGTAATCACTCTTTCCATGACTAGCCCAATTCATAGAACAGGTGTTAATAATCTGTTTTTCTCCTAGTCACTTGCCTTCTCTCATAAGAAATATGATCCCTGAAGCTTCCAGGATTGCAGTCAGCAAAGTACTTCTTCAGCACACTTGCTGAGCATGAGCACACTGAGTTCCCTTCCTCATATCATTCGTTGCCAGGAGGAAGTAGCCAGATTTTAACTGGGAACAACCAAAAGTATGCATACTTTTCTTCTAAGTCTGGAATCTCATCAACTGTTATATTATTGAAGAGATTAGCAATGCTTTATTTCCTGCATAAATGTCTTATCAAGGTTCTACTATTCTAAAAATCTAAAGACTGGACAGTGACTTATCCCTGTGCTTTTAGCTTCTCTAAATAATTAATATACTAACTGTAAAGGTATATACAATTAGCCCAAATAAAAAGAGACATAAACAAAAGGCAAAATTTATCAAACTACTCACACTAAATCCAGGCTTCTGCCTGCTTTCCACAATCTTGCTTGGCCATACCACTGACCATTCCATCCCCATCTAACCTGAGTGTTCAAGATTTAGATTAGGTCCCTTACAATCAGACACCCAAACAACTCTGTCCACCTATATTCTATAGCAGCCAAGTTCTAACTTTCTGCCAGGACCTGCCCTGGACACTGGTTTTCTGACAACCAAAGTATAACAGAAAAAAAGTGTTTTCAACAGATGGTGCTTATCTAATTGTAAGTCAGCATGTAGAACAATACAGATATCAAGTTGAAGTGGATCAAAGACCTCAAAAGGAATCTGGTTTCATTGAATCTGATAGAAGAGAAAATAGGGAATTGCTTTGAACACACAAAGTCAAAGTAAGAGGACAGCTTGCAGAGTGTGAGCAGACTTTTGCTAACATGCAAGAGACAGAAACAAATGCATCTTTAAAGGATGACTTTGAGGAACTCAGCAAAGGGAAAGGGAGTAAGGACTTAAAGGTAGGGAAAGGGGAAAGTAGTGACTCTGAAGCCAAGTTACTTGAGGAAGAATTGCAGCCAGAGCAAAAAATAGAGGAATTAAGGAATCCCTTAAAGCATTCTAAAGTGAAAGCAGTTGTACCTTCTGCACCTGTGCTTTCCCATCCCCTAGCCACTAACCCCCATTGGGCAGACTTTGAGGGTGAGTTGAATTAGGGTCCCCGACAGGGGCATGGAGTGATTTGTGGGGAGGTATATCCAGTAATTGAGACCCAGGATCAGGCTGGACAGTTAATTTGGCAACATGTTCCATTAACCTTTAAAGAAATGAAGCAGCTAAAGGAGGCAGTGAGCACCTATGGAGTGCAGGCCCCATTCACTATTTCCTTCTTTGAATCATACACCACTAGTAATTTGACACCTAGTGACTGGCAGAAACTTCGTCGAGAGTTTTGTCTGTAGGAGACTATTTGCTGTGGAAAAGTGAGAATCATGAACAGTGCTTAGAGTTAGCTTGTTTAAATGCTAGAGCTGGCCAGCCACAAAGAAATTATGATTTTCTCACTGGAATTGGTCAATATGCAGACCTCCAGTAATAAATTGTCTATGATCCTGGGACTTATGCTCCAATAGCTGCTGCTGCAGTTAAAGCCTGGAAGGTGTTTCCCAATATAGCAGCAGGGACAAAAAGTTCTAAAGTAGTGCAGTGTCCCTCTGAGCCTTATGCTGTTTTTGTATCCCGGCTTTTACAGTTGGCAGGGAGGATATTTGGGGACCCTGAGCAGGCCATGCCAGTGGTTAAGCAACTGGCTTTTGAAAATGCTAATAAATACTGTAAGGAGGCTCTTAGAGCCCACAAACATAAGAGCTTGTGTAAAATGCTTAGGGTCTGCAAAGGTAAATTTCAGCCATTTGTATTGACAGGCTTGCCCACACACCTCTGGGGAAAGGATGTCTTGCAAACCATGGGAGCAGTTTTAACCACACAAGTTTTGGGCCAGTGGAAATCTCCAGTTGCAGACATGATGTTAAACATGGGCGGGAAGCCTGGCCAGGGATTGGGGAAGGCAGAACAGGGCAGACCCTCAGCGCTCTGACCTTCTGATGGTGTCATCCAAGTCCCAGGAGACAGGAAAGGGTTAGGCCATTTTTGATAGGGGCCATTGCTCTGCAGCCTTCCCTCACAGCCATAACGTGGCTTTCTGATGATCCCATGTGGGTGGACCAGTGCCCCCAAACTCCTGAAAAATTGAAGGCTGCTCAAGATTTAGTGCAGGAGCAACTAACAGCGGCGCATATTGTCCCCTCTACATCTCCATGGAATACCCCTATTTTTGTAGTTAAAAAGAAATCTGAAAAATGGCACCTGTTGCAAGATGTAAGAGCAGTCAATGCTACCATGCAGCTTATGGGAGTCTTACAACCTGGCCTACCTGTTCCAATGGCCATCCCAAAGGATTGTCGCCTAATTGTGTTAGATTTAAAGGATTGCTTTTTTACAATTCCTCTGGCCCCAGAGGACTGTCAGTGTTTTGCTTTTTCTGTACCCTCCACAAATTATAAAGAGCCTTTTTCCCACTATCATTGGGTGGTTCTCCCTCAGGGTATGGCTAATAGTCCCACAATGTGTCAAATGTATGTGTCGAAAGCTTTACTGCCTGTGAGAACTCAGTACCCAAAGGTGTATATTATTAATTATATGAATGATATTTTGTTAACTGCTTGCACATTAGATGAGGTAATCCAAGCCTATGAGGTTTTACAACAATGTCTTAGTGTAGCTGGCTTGGTGATTGCTCCTGAAAAGGCTCAGCAGATAATGCCCTATCAATACCTTGGATATACCCTGCAAAAAACAGGTATAGCCCCACAAACCTTGCAATTTCACATTGTGGATTTGCGGATGCTACATCAATGGCAGCAAGTTTTAGGAGAAATTCAATGACTTAGATTGACCTTTCAAATTCCTACTGGTGAGCTCAAGCCCTTATATGACAACCTGAAGGGCGATTCTTCACCCAACTCACCAAGGGAGTTGACAAAGGAAGCTAGAGCTGCCGTTTTAAAGGTCGAGCAAGCCCTAATGAATTTACAAAAGTGCACCAAGTAGACTATGATCAGCCTTTATGGCTCTTGATTTTGCCCTCATCATTTTCATCCACCGGAGTGTTTTGGCAGTCAGGAACTATCATGTGGGTGCATTTGACAGCCTCTCCTGCTAAATGCCCAGACGTTACAGCATTATACACAATGCTCCTGTACAGAGGCCTTAAAAATAGTATCTACTTGTCCTGTTTTGCTCCTTACATTCACACCCCATTCTTGGGAGTAAATCCCCGGGGTGTTTTTCCTAATGACGTATGGCAAATGGATGTAACCCATGTTGCCAGTTTTGGTTGACTTTTCTATGTTCATGTTTCTGTAGATACCTTTCCTCATTATATTTTCACCTCTTTCCATAAGGGGAAGCATACTCAAGATGTTAAAAAACATTTAATTTCAGCCTTTTCCCATATGGGAGTTCCCAAACAAATTAAAACTGATGATGGCCCTGCTTATCGTAGAGTCAACTTTATAAAGTTTTGTGATCAATGGAATATAATTCATAAAAGTGGAATTCCTTATAACTTTCAGGGTCAAGTTACAGTGGAACAGGCTCACCAGCATTTGAAACATTATTTGCATGAAACAAAAGGGAACAAGATATATGGGGAAGTTCATGGACCCCAGGTTTTACTGTCCACTACACTTTTTATTATAAATTTTCTGCTTGTTGATGGCAAGGATCTAACTGAAGCCCAAAGACATTTTGGTCACCCTGCAGTTTCTGATGCTTTGGTCTGATGGAAGGACTTGTCTACTAATACTGGCATCCACGCCTGCACCCTTGTTGGCCAGAGTGAGGGGGGCAGTGTGTATTTATCCTACAGATGCTGAAAAGCCAATTTGGGTCCCAGAGCAGTGTGTGCATCCAGTGGAGGAGTCCAAGCATGACACTTCTTGGGATCCTGATGTGTTGCATCCTGCCTCTCAAGATGACATCTGAACCCTTTGGAGTTTGGTAAAGAATCCCCCAGTCTTATCTTGTGCTGGTAAGAATTTTATACCACTTTGAATATGTGAGGATGCATCCATGGCAGACTCTGTAGGAAATTCCTCTGCTGCTAGGGTTATAGGTTTGACTCATATGTGGTACCCCTTGAATTCTGATGCTACTAAGTTTTCACCATCCTATTTGGGACCTTGGCCTACCAACAGATGCTGGGGGTCAGCAAGGGGACATCTTTGGGGGCAACCCTTTCTTGGTGGAATTGTGCTTCAATATTCCACAAGTCTTTAATGTTTCCTTGAATAATGACACAGTTAGAAGCACACTTTGGTTTTTTTGGCCCTGCTCTCTATTTCCTGGTAGTGATTATTATTGTAGAAATCCTTCGCATGCTGGTGTAGGTCAGACATTTGATGGATTATATTTATGCAGGACTAGATTTTGCTTGGATGCATTGCCTTTGCTAGTTACTCAAGGTTTAGCCTTTAATGGTACAGCTACCTGGAATGATTCTGGGATTTTTGAAGATATAGTGAAGGTCAACATGACTCATAATTTTATCATTGCCTCTATGCCAGGCTTGTTACCACTCTTTTTCTTTGTGCTCTGGAATGGTACCGGGAAAGGGGGCAGTATTAAACTGTTCAGTTTTGAATTGCAGCCTCAGTAATTGTTGGGAGACTAGTATGACCCATGCATTGGTAGTGCGAGTCCCTGCATTTGCTGTGATGCCTTTGGAAAATGAAACAGGAAGATTCCCCTTACAGCTGCACTGGGCAAAGAGAGATTTTGGCATTACTGCAGCCATTGTGGCTGCCATTGTGGCATCTGCCATTGCAGCCACTGCAGCCGGAGTCGCTCTTCCTCACACAGTCCAGCTAGCCACAGTGATTAACACCTTGTCAGAGTGGGTGGTGGATGCTTTGGATATTCAGCAAACCTTTAATGGACAATTACACTTTGGTCTTTTGACTTTTAACCAGCAGACTGCTTTGCTACAAGAACAAATTGATATGTTATGGGTACATGGTACGCCAGCACATGTTGTGTGCCTATGGCTTCTCTGAAGTTTGTGTTACATTACATGTTGTTTCTAATGCCTCTCTGCGAGTGAGAGAACGAAATGAATACTTAAATGGACCTTGGATATTATAAAAATTAATGGGATGTGGGTGACCCCTTCAGATAAGCGGTCTTGGTGGACATTGATGTCATAGGCCGCTGGGTGGGTTACTAGATGGGCAGGATCTATTTCCCTCATTGTAATTTGCACCAGAGGACTGGGAAACGGCTCATTTCTGTAATGTCGATGGCAGTGCCAGTTTACTTGTAATCAGCAGATTCCCAAGCAGGTCCTCTTGACTGATGCCTCCTGATTCTGCTCAGGTTTGGCTACAAATGCTGGACAGGTAGTACCCAGTGACGGGCAACTCCTATGGTCCACAGACAACCTGAGACAGGGAGTCTGGGCATCTCCTTATGATGAGTAAGTCTGATGGAATTCTCACAGGTGACCTAAAACAGGGGCTATCTGAATTTTCTTTAAAATAATAATAAAATAAATAAATAAATAAAAAGGAAGGACATGTTGGCTACTGAGTGTGGCCCTGAACTATATTTGCCCTTTTGTTTCTCCTCCAAAGTTGTTTTTGCTAACAAGATGGTTTTGTATTAGGGGGTTCCTGGAACCCCACTGAGGCCTGCCTTGTGTTTTCCTGTTTGGAAAATGTTTGTCTGGACCATTGATGAAAACAGAATGACCATTCCTTGACCTGGGAGTGAGGAGGGTATATATACTATGATGGGAAAATAAATAGGGAGAAGAGAGACTCCTCCAAAGGGACAAACATCGGTGTCTTGAGTGCTGATTTATCAACCTTGGTGCCCCTTGCCATAGTCTTGGTCCCAGGTCATGCAGGACATGACACACACACACACACACACACACACACACACACACACAATTTCTCTAGAAAGGTTAACTAAAACAGATCTCCTAGGTTGACCCGGGTCAAATGGACATTGGGGACTTGAGGGATAAGGATGAGGGACAGATGGACTGAGGGGGAGAATACTGAGAGATGACTAGAAAAGGGGCAGAGGGCTTTTATGTTCTCAAGTAAAAACCTAATGTAAGTGAAACTCCCAGTAATCTCCAAGAAGGGTCCTAGCAAAGACTCTGGGAAACAGTGGGATGGCTAGCTTGAACTGGCCTTCCTCTGTGACTGGATTGGTGACTACCCAAGTTGTCATCAGAGAGCCTTCATCCAGTGAAAGGCAGGTTCAGACACTGATGGCCAAACATTCGGTCAAGCTTTAGTTGAGAAGAGGGAAGTGCCAAGAACAGCCAATTTCCATTTCTTCTCATGATTAGCATTGGAATCTAGGAATATTTTGGTCTTGTGGGGATTCTGCAGCTTTTCAGAAGCCAGTCTGATGGTAATCATGTTACTTGTTGCTACTTTGGTGATAATGACTATCATGTACATGTGTAATAAAAAAGAGAGGCATTGTTGATTCATAATGGAAACTGACATATGATTTACTATTTCTTTACTAGTATGAGGTTTATTAGAATAAAAAAGGGCCATCAATAAATGATTGAGGTTGGAAGTGGCAAGAAAGGCATTAGAAAAACAGTTAACAAAATTTATTGATCTAAACTTATTGATCTAAACTAAATTTAAATACTAGAAAGAAGCTTCATTAACAGTAAAAAATAAACTAACCACATGCCTGCATTCCCAGTTATCATGAAGCAGAGATAGCTGGATCTCTCTGAATAAGAAGCAAGATCATTTACAAAGTAAGATCATAATTAGTCAGTGCTACACAATAAAACCCCATGTTAAAAACCAAAACAAACACAACACCTCACCCACTAAAGAAACTCCAAAACAAAACCCAAAGAATTCCTGAAAAATGTCTCTGGATTAAATTTTCAGATCAACTAGGAAATACAGAACCTCCTATGACATCTGTGCATTGGGAGATGTTTCTCAATATTAAGTGTGGGATTAGTACCACTCATTATCCAAACAATGCATGAATTTCTCAGGGTCTAGGCATACATTTGTCTTTTATCTTTTGAATTGTATATACCAAAGAAAGAAGAGACGATGAATCTTATTTCTCTCTGTTCTGAAAAAGCCTTCTACAGAAACCTGTCTTTGGTGGTTTGGATAAGAATGGTCCTTCTAGGTTCATATGTATGAATTTTTCATCAGGATCTGGAACTTATTGAAATATATGTGGATCTGTTAGAGGAACTGAGTCAGTAGATGAGATCTCAAAACCCCAAGGCCATCCCAGATCTCTTTCTTGGCATGTGCATAAGAAAATAGGAGTTCTCAAGTACATCCAAGGTAGGCTGATGGCATACTCCATGACAGGGTGATAGTGGACAAAACCTCTGAAACTACAAGCAAGCCACAATTAAATTCTTTCTTTTGAAAGAATTGTCATGGTGTTGGTGTCTCTTTACAACAATAGAACACTGACTAAAACAGAACTAGTTATGCCTTTGTACACTTATTGAGGAGAAAAGTTTGGAAGAATTTTATGCTGTGTGTCTCTTTGTTGGCTGTTGAGTAAGCTCTAAAAATGCTGATTCTGAGTTTACAAGACAGCCACCAGTATTATCCAAGCTGTTTTTATTGTTCTTTTTCCCCATTACCTATGGCAGTGGGAATCAAACTTAGGTTCCTGTGTATGGCAAGTGAGTATTCTTCCTAAGTATACAGAGATGGAACAGGATGTTCCAAAGAGGAAATTCCTTTAATATGGAGAATGTTTGAAAAAAAAAACAGGGTATTTTAAAACAGGATTGTTTACATGGAAGTAAAACAATAGGTTACTCTAGGAGAGGTAGAACACTTCAACAGATAGGATAAGAAAGCTCCTTAAGTTAAGTTAGTAAATAACTTAATGTTGCACAAGAAAAATATGTGTGACTGACAAGATTCACTAGGTCCCACCCTCTCTAGGCAAATATCAAAAGTAAAGCCTTAGACATCCTTAGACAAGACAAACCACTCAAAGAAGCTTAGACCAGCTAAATGATCTGGAAAAGACAGACTACAAGCCGTGTAGTCTGCTCTACTTTTCAGATAAAGTGAGTTTTGGGTGATGTGTCTGTTAAGTCATGTCTGCTCCTACATCTTAATTAATCCCTGTAGTTAACTGAAAATTAACCACAAACATATGTGTTCAACAAGTTAGACTTTCATGGTCTCGTTTCTTTGATCTATGGCTATTTCTTTATCTAGAGTGAGAACATATTTGCTCTTCACTTTCCAGAAATAGTGTCACAAAATACTAAGATAGATCATTACCTTTTTCACTGAGCAATAAAGAGCTGCTAGTCTAAAAAAATAGCCCCTTCACCAGGTGGTGATGATGCATGCCTTTAATCTCATAAGAATACAACAGCAATACAGAAGGATGGAAACTGGATATAGTTCTTTTTGTATTCTATGGAATAAAATATTAGGAATTATTTGTGTTACAAAATGAGCAGAACAACAGCTTATGACCCTGAGCAGAAAGGGGTAATAGAATGAAATTATTTATCACAAGGTAACATTAAGAATGTCTCAATTAAATTATGAGTATAAAAAATTGTGGCTTTGTGTATACAGTGGAAACTACTGTTTCATTATCTATTCATAAATTTATCAATAATTTGCAATTTTTTTAGACTAAGGAACAGACTTTACAACTAATTCTATTTAAAAATGGGCCAAGGAATATATCAAATGAGCACATCATGTTCCAGGTTACTGGGACAGCCTTAAAGTTGGTCATTTGTAGTACTAGTGTAAATTGCTTATTAACTAATTCAGTATCCATGGCAGTTTTTAATAGCAGAACTCTTATTAATACTAATGAATATAATACGTGTACTAATTATAAGGAAATTTAAATAGTACTGATTTTGTTTTTTTTTTTCCTCAATGGAATAAATCTTTATATATGGGAAAGCTTCATGTGTTTGAAATGTGAAGTTAGTGTAATGCCAAAGTATGTTATACTTAGAATTAAATGTGTAGTCTTTAAGAATAAAACAAAGCAGCAAGAAATAAAACACAGAATATTTTTTTCTTGAATTCTATTCATTAATTCAGGATACTTTTTTAACACAAACAGCAAATTTTTCAATAAATGTAAATTATACTATACCATTACCATTTGTAAAAATAGATTTAACCTGAAAATTGGAAAGCAAAAAATAGTAGCTCTTAATTATTTTATTAAGCCCTCTTCTCTATATATAAGTAGAGATTTGAAGGATGTACAAAGAAAAGTGGTGCTTTTAAGAAAGACTTGAGAATGACAAAAATACGTAAGATATTCTTCCATATTGTTGTAGATTCTGATGAAAGCCATATAATACTGAAGAAGTAAGTTGTTGAAGTCTAATGTAATAAATGCTCAAAGAATCTATTATAGTTTTACACATTCTGGTACAGCAAAAAAAAAAATGCACTTGTTGTACTGTCTTGAGTATGAGAATAAATGTCAAACAAAACATTTTATACATATATTTCACTATAGGTGGTTTATATAATCACAGTAAATTACACAACACTTTCCACTCCATGTTTGTTTAGAAACACTTTTATAATCTTAAATACAAGGGACACAAAAAGTTTGAATGTAAAGCCAGAATGTATGGACAAAACACACATTATTAATTATCTGTGTGTGGTTGATCTTTTGTTAGAGGTGAAGACATTTCTTCATTGCTTTCATAAGTTTCTTGTGGTTCATCATGTTTCTGAGGGTTATTCAAGTGATGTGCTGCTGGACCTGAATATGGCTGTTCAGTTACATAATTCTAGGAAGTTGAAAGAAATCGCCAGGTCAAAATTTTCAATTATTACAATTTTAAATTTAACGTTTTATAAAGCAGATTTTAAACTATTATTACAATCTAGTGTCTTTTTTGTCAATTTCTTGTAGTTGTATAAAAAACTTACAAACTTGAGTCCGATGTTAAAATAAATAAGTTCTTCTTATTTGAAAAAATAATTATAAGCAAACTTTTGAATAATTATATTTGACTTGTATTGACACAGAGAGAGTACAGAGAAAACATATGACTAACTCTGATAAAAGTAGTGGCTTCTAAGTATGACTTTCAGAGTTATCACAGTATTATCTGCAAACTTGTTAAAATTAAATACTTTTTTATGAAAAATAACTTTGCTATGTGGGAAATACCGAGATTACAGTTGTACATCACCATTTATTGAACTAGAACAACAAATCTTTAAGTTTCTAAAACCTTATTCAAGTGGAAGTCTTTCAGTGGCATTGAAGTTCTAATTAACTACTTTCAACCCATTATTAGACATACTACATTTAAGAACAACTTCCTTAAGAAGACTGAATTATAAAACACTCCTGGCTTAAAGTTATTATGAGTGCCTATCTGCAAAAACCTTTAAAGAAAAATTTCCATAAATTTTTTAAATCTGCATTCTTTTTTCTTTTCTTTCTTTCCTTTTTTTTTTAAATGTTGAATTTGTTTTATGTTTCCCAGGTTGGCTTTGAGCATATAAAGTAGCTGAAGATAACTCTAAATTCTCCTGTGATATTTCTGCCAATTAAACACAGGTTTATGTAAGCTAGATAAGCACTCAACAATGCACCTTTATCCTCAGGTATTTTCCCCATGTGAAGTACTCAAAGCATCCCTCCCCTATATTTAGTCCATGCTCATATACAAACATAAGTGTATACAGGACAACACTGAAGTGTATTTGTCTTCAGTGGCTGGTCTCTACTTCACATTTTTTTCCAATTTTAAATGTTGCAGGTTCCTCAAAACACACACACACACACACACACACACACACACACACACACACTCACCAAACAAACAAAAAACACCTACAAATAAAAATTAAACTACAAATGCAAGCTGTCAAAACTACTGGCTATTACACTATTCGTCATTTACTCCCAAGTGTTCTACACAATCTGGTACAAACATGTATGTACTAGTGCAGAGAATGTATAAGAGCAAAGGAATCAGTATCATATGGAGGAGACCTACAGAGATGGCTGACTAGAGCTATTATGATCTCAGTGAATAAAAAAAAAATCTCGCTGAAGAACCTTCATGGAAAGAAACTAAACTCTCCAAAGGTAAGATAACTGTCAAAATGGTATGGGTGGTTTGTGAAGTTTCTTGGAGTAGGATCAAACTATGCTCCTATCCATGAACTGGCATCTTAGAGCCCATTTTCTACAGAGGAACACTTAACATAGCCTAGATATGGGATGAGGGACTTGGATCTACCAAAACTAAATATGCCAGACTGAACTTATGCACCTTGGGACTCCTAGCCCTTCTTGGGAAATGGGTGTGGGGAGGCTAAGAGGATTGGGAACAGTAAAGGGAAGGGGAACAGTGGCATATGTAAAAAAAATATAAAAATATGAAAAAAAGATAAAGCTCACAAACTAAATATGAAGATATGGAAAAATACTACATGTCTAACAATGGATAGGCAGATAATAAAAATATGGCACCTATACAGATAAGGCTTTGTTCGGCTGTAAAGAAAAGATAGAGTCATGAATCTTGAAGGTAAATAGATAAAGCAAAAAATAATCTGACACATGTAGACTTAACAGAGAAATGCTACATGTGGTGTCTAAGACTCGGATCCTGGTTTCTGACTCTTTTAGATATGTTTCCTTGATCCTTAGATTAAGTACTTGCAGAAGGCAGAAATCCAGAAAGGGATTTGGAAGGGCAAACTTTATGAGTGAAAGATTATTAGAACACAGGTGGTGGTCTGAAGGAGGAAAGAAATGGGGCAGAGAGGATTATTAGAGAGAAAAATTGGAGGGTAGAATACAGGGGGTCAGTAGAAAGTGTTAAAAAGCACTATAGTAATAAAGCTATTATACTAAAAACAGCCAGCTACTGGCATAACAACAGACTTGTGGATCAATGGGATGGAACTGAGGATCCAGGCATTAACCCAAAAGCTAATTAGCACCTGCTTTTTGACAAAGAAGCCCAAAATATTCAGTGGAAAAAGGTAATATCTTTAACAAATGGTGTTAGCATAGCTGGATGGTAGTGTGTAGAAAAATGCAAATAGATCCAAGACTGTCACCCTGCAAAAAATGCAAATCAAAGTAGATCAGAGACTTCAACATAAACCCAGCCACTTTGAACTTGATAGAAAAAGAAGGAAATACCCTCCAACACATTGGCACAGGTGACTGCTTACTAAATATAATACCAGTAGCATAGACACTAAGAACACCAACCAATAAGAGGGAACTCCTGAAACTGAGAAGCTTATAAAGCCAAGGACACAGTCAATAACAGCCTACAAATGGGAAAAGATTATCACCAATCCTACAAGTGATAGAGCAATGATCTCTAAAATATATAAATAACTCAAGAATCTGGAGCCCAAAACCTTGAATAATCCAATCAAAAAATTGGGTTCATAACTGAAAAGGGAATTCTCAGAAGAATTACAATTGGCTGAAAGGCACTTGAAAAAGTGCTCAACATCTTTAGCCATCAGAGAAATGTAAATAAAAACAACTTTGAAATACCACCTTACACCTGTCAGATTGGCTAAGATTAAAAACACAGATGACAGCCTATGCGGGAGAGGTTGTGGAGTAAGGAGAATATTCCTCCATTGTTAGTGGGAGTGTAAGCTTGTTCAGCCACTCTGGAATGCAGTATATCTGTTTCTCAGAAAACTGGGACTCAATCTCCCCAAGGATCAAGCAATACCTCTTCTGGGTTTATACCCTAAAGATGCACATTTGCACTCCAAAGGCATTAGCTCAACTATATTCATAGCAGCATTATTAGTAACAGCAAGAACATGGAAACAACTTAGATGTCCCTAAACTGAAGAATGGATTAACAAACTGTGGTACATCTACACAATGGAATACTGCTCAGCAGTAATAAAAAATGATATCCTAAAATTCACAGGCAAATGGATGGATTTGGAGAACATCCTCCTGAGCATGGTATCACAAACCCCAAAAGATAAGCAGGGGATTTACTCACTCATTAGTGGACTTTAAACAAAAAGCAAAGCATGTCCAAGCTGCACAACACAACCACTGAACAGCTTAGGATCTGAAGCACCTTGGACTGGCACCTTGGATCCCATTCCCTGCAGAGGAACACTTGACCCAATCTTGATGTTGGGTTGAGGAAAGCGGATCTGCCTGGAGTGGATGCTGAACTAAGCCACCTTGGGACCTCCTGCCCTTGCTGGGGAGGAGATAAGGAGATGGGGAGGAGAGAGGGTGACTGGGAGGGATGGGAGGATAAAGGAAGTTTGAACAAGAGGATACATGGGTAAAAAATGAGACTTTATCCACAATAAATAAAAAAAATATTTATTGCACTGAAGACTTGTTCGAGGGACTCTTTCCATCAAGCCATAAGATCTAAGTATGATCTCTAGCACTCATAAGACAGAACGACATAATTGTCTCCTGCAAGTTGTGTTTTGATTTCCACCTATGTTCTTATGCATACATATAATAATTCTAATAAAAGTTAAAAATACATTTTATTATTGTATGTAATAATAATAATGCATATTATTATTATCATAAGTGTGTATAGGTGCCAGACTTAAGGTGTAGATGTCAGGACAACTTAGGGGAGTTTCTTTGTTTCTTAATTTGGTATTTAGAGAGAGGGGAGGATAAGGGGTGAAGGACAGACAGAAACAGAGAGAAATTTTAATAAATCAAAACGAGTAAAACCTCGGGACATAGACTCACCATTAGCACTAAACAACTGCAGAATATCTATTCCTACAAAAGGGATGGATGAGGTCCCAGGACTATGTGAGGATTCTTTGTTGTTGGACTTAAAACCTCACCTTCCCCATAGCAAGTGTCTCTACCAATAAAGTCAGTAATATTGCCAGTCCTCAAGTAACTCATTTTAAAAACTACTTTACTTCCTCTGAATTTTAGAAAGGTAATTAAGACAGATCTGTATTTCATATCTCTCTAATAGTTATTATGCTAATAAGAGATGCCATAAGTTATTTATTTCAATTTCCCCACACATATTCATTAAGTTAGCACAAGATAGGTGGGGTAGGTAGTTGATAAAGAAAACACCAAGGAGGTCAGAGAAAACACTTGTACATGAGTCCAGTACAAATGTTCTATTTAAAAAGTTTGGGGGGGCAAAAAAATTTTTTGGGTGGGAAACTAGGTTTGCAATCCATATTTCCACTTTTGGAAGCAGAGTATCTTTTAAAGAGCATAAAAGATGAGCTGAAATTAAGAATAAAAACAATTGTTTACCTGTTGATATTGAGCTCTGTGGGAATAAAGATAAAATCTTCTATCCTGTGGTACAGGAGAGTCATGACCATCTGGAACATCGTGGTCATTAAGGTCCTAATGTAAGAAAAAAATTTAAAATTAGGTACGGCAGAAAATACCTTTATAATACAGGAGAAGTATTAAGTTCAAGAAATCACCTACATATTACATTTGAAGCCATGCTGAGGTACATAAACTGTTTTTCCCATCTCACAGAAATAAACCAAGTAATCAATTCTATCTCCCAGAAAAAAACAACAAAATTATAGTTATTCAAAGAAAATTTAAAAAATAAAGTTTAATCTCTATTTAAGGTTTTAAATAAAAAAACTAATACACAAACCAAATCTTTAAAAATTTTATTCACTCTACTAATTTCAAGTAAAATATTAAATTGACTTTTCCAGATAATATGTTGGAG
This sequence comes from Sigmodon hispidus, assembly GCA_004025045.1. Lineage (NCBI taxonomy): Eukaryota > Metazoa > Chordata > Mammalia > Rodentia > Cricetidae > Sigmodon > Sigmodon hispidus. The sequence goes on along the minus strand of PVIH01022618.1, from coordinate 1,401 downwards.
ACAATGTTACATGGTAAAAGAATAAATTATATATTTTTTTGGAAACAAGGTTTACTATACAGATCTGGTGAGCTTGGAACTTGCTATTGACAAGAGATCCACTTGCCTCCTAAATGTAGGAAGTAGAGGCATATGTTACTATACTTTCCTTAATTATATTCTCAAATTTGAATTCCATTAATGCAAAATAAATAGAAGTATAATCTAATTTTTATATAATCATAATACACAGGGGACTGACATAAATAAGTTACATTTCTTTTATATATTTACATCTTTTATTCATTATAGTATCTTTTAACTCAGTTCTTTTTTTTCCTAGCTTTAAATTGCTTAATGACTTTCTTTTTTTTCCTTCTTTATTTTGTATTTATCAAAAAAACCAGTAAAAAAGAATTTAAAATGTGGAAGAGTTAACAACTATACAGAGGATAAGAATCATAAGCATGGCTTATCAAGGGTGGAAGAAGGTGAAGAATACCAGCTCAAAGGCACAGATAATGTTTTCAATAAAATCATAGAAGAAAACTTCCCTAACCTGAAGAAGGAAATGCCTATAAAGATACAAGAAGGTTACAGAACACCAAATAGATATGACCCCCCCCAAAAAAAAAGTCAGCGCGCCACATTATAATCAAGCCACAAAACATACAGAACAAAGAAAAAATTTTAAGAGCTGCAAAAGAAAAGGGCCAACTCACATATAAAGGCAGACCCATCAGAATAATGCCTGACTATTCAATGGAAACGATGAAACTTAGAAAGGCTTGGTCAGAAGTTATACAGACGCTAAAACAGCATGGATGCCAAACTAGCATACTATACCCTGCAAAATTATCAATCACCATACATGGAGTAAACAAGGTATTTCAGGACAAAGTCAGACTGAAAGAATATCTATCTACCAATCCAGCACTTCAGAGAGTATTAGAGGGAAAACTCTAACCTAAGGACCCCAGGTACATCCACGAAATCACAAACAATCAATAAGTCCACAGAAGAATACCCTAGAGAAAGGAAATACAAACAAGTTACCACCAAAAATGGCAGGAATTATGAATCAATGGTCACTAATTTCCCTTAATATCAATGGACTCAACTCTCCTATAAAATGTCACACACTAACAAGATGGATACAACAACAGAAGCCATCCTTCTGTTGGCTACAAGAAACACACCTCAATTGCAAAGACAGACACAGGCTTAGAAAAAAGGGTTGGGAAAAGATTTTTCAGTCAAACGGTCCTAAGAAACAAGCAGGGGTTGCAATCCTAATATCTAACAAAGTAGATTTTAAGCTAAAAGCAATAAAAAGGGACCAAGAGGGTCACTACTTATTCATCACAGGAAAAATTGGTCAAGAGGAGATTTCAATCTTAAATATTTATGCCCCTAATATAG
>PVIH01022617.1:0-26670 GCA_004025045.1 Sigmodon hispidus | reverse complement strand
TTTTTTTTTTTTTTTTTTTTTTTTTTTTTTTTTTTTTTTTTTTTTTTTTTTTTTTTTTTTTTTTTTTTTTTTTTTTTTTAGCTTTGTACGTTTTTTTTCTAGAAAGTTACTGTTAAAGGCTTGGATAGTGAGTGCTGTTTTCAGTTTACTTGTTGGAAAACGGGGAAACGGGGTGGGGGTGGGGGTGAGGCTTGCTTTTGATCTTTTGCATATACAAAATCTACGAAACAGCGGAACCCCTAGGGCTTATTAGCCAGCGGCTCTCATTGCACTCCTGCCTCTCTCCTGGAAGAGAAGTGATCTAGAGTCAGAGGGCCTCCCTGCCCCTGGTTCAGATATCTGCCTCCCCAGCCCTACTGCATTTTAATAGGAAAAAAGAATAGTAATTTCATCTTCTGGAAAAGTATACTTGGCCTAAAACAGATTATGGATTTTCCTGCACCCACTTGGACTTTTGCTGTGGTTTTGATGGTCACCGATGGCTCAGATGACACACAACAGTCTTACATTTATCATTTCCACATGTGTTAGATCCTAATGCGTTGGAGGTTTGCATAGTTGAACCAAAGCCTGAGCTTTGGTAGCTGTTTCCAGAAGCAGCTTGAGCAAATCTCATGGACGGGGAATCCCTTTCTTTTAGTAGTGAAGGCATGAAAGGAAAAATTATGCTTTCAGGTAAGGCCACATGCTGGCCTTCACTTAGCTTCACTGCTGAAAACTGAGGAAGGACATGTGACATTCCCGTGCCAGCTGTGCTCTGTGTTTGCATGAGGATTTGGTTTGGGGGCAGTACCGTCCAAAGGGGATTTGGGGGTACCCCACAATAATTTACATCCTGACATGCCCTGGACTCCCCCTCCCATATCTATTCCCTCCCTCCCTCTTCCTACATGTTTTTAATTTCCCTGATGCCAAACCCGTCTTAGGTTCCACTGGGCCATCTGTTGCTGTCATTTTAACTCAGAATAGAGCAGAAAGAAAAGAGAAAGCCAGACACAGCCTGGTCTTGTTTCCACCCTTGTCTTCTACCTTGAACTTCTCTGTCTATGAGCTGAAGACTGAGCTGCCTTATAAGGATTAGTTGAGACCTTGTGTACATGGCAATTCACTGTTGGGCCCTGTGTCATATTAATAGTGAGCATAGAGAAAGCCATTTGTTTTGGTTCTTGAAAAGTTGGATTTTTCTGATAGTTTGTACTGCTAATAAAGCAAGAGAAGGTAATAAGCATAAATAATAGCATAAATATATAAAAATAAAGCAGAGAGGACTGACGAATATTGGAGCTAGAAAGCAGCCTGGAACTTTCAGCAGCTTGTGTAGTTTGTACACTGCTGCAGAAGGGGACCACAGAGTCAGGGGACAGGAGGGGGACCTTGCTTTGGAGGCCTTCCAGTGACCCTTTTAAAGTATTGAGTATGCCCAAGGCCATGTCTTAGGGTTTCTATTGCTGTGGAGAGACACCATGACCACTGCAACTCTTACAAAGGAAAACATTTCATTGGGGTGGCTTGCTTACAGTTTCAGAGGTTCAGTCCATTATCATCATGGTGGGGAGCATGGCGGCATGCAGGCAGATGTGCTGGTTACATCTTTTTTTTTGTTTTGTTTTTGAAGATTTGTTTATTATACATTATACAAAAGAGGGCACCAGATGTCATCATTTTTTTTGAAGATTTATTTATTATACATTATACATAAGAGGGCACCAGATGTCATCATAGATGGTTGTGAGCTGGGATTTGAACTCAGGACCTCTGGAAGAACAATCCCTTAACCTCTGAGCCATCTCTCCAGCCCCCACCAGTTACATCTTAATCAGAAGGCAACAGGAAGTGGTTGTGGTACTGAGTGAAGCTTAAACAAAAGCCATCTCAAAGCCTGCCCCCACAGTGACATACTTGCTCCGCTCCCTATGAATTTACAGGGGCAATTACATTCAGACTAGCACAGGTCACAAATCGGGTTATTTTTGAACCTCCAGACCCTAAGGAGCAGCACTAGAAAGTAAAGACGAGATGGGCAGGAGTCTTATGCTGAGGGACATGAGGTCAGTGTGGAGCCAGAGTAGCAGAGGAATGGGGCTGGGGAAGGGAGGGGACATGTCACTGGAATCTAAAGGGAACAGGCACAGTGTAGTTTGGAAAGCTTGTAGAGGCAAGCCAAGGGAGAGTGTTAGTATTAGGTAAAGGTCCAAACTCAGGGATCGAACTCAGGTCCCAGGTCGCCCTTACCTGCTGAGCCGCTCACTCACTGGCTTGTGTATTCCCTTGTGTGTGTGTGTGTGTGTGTGTGTGTGTGTGTGTGTGTGTGTGACTTTTAGGAGCACTTCATGTCAGGTGTTGTCCTGTGCCTTCTCAGGCCTTAGCTACCTTAACAACTTTCACATCAGATACATAACAAGATTAACATAGTGAGGAAACTGAGCCTAGACATGGCCAGGGTGGCAACTTCGGGCATTGACATGGAGGTTTCTGGCAGGGCTGGGGATTTGGCTGAGACTGGACTCTGACCTACCATGCCTGAGGCCCTGCATTGTACTCTTAGAACTGCAAGCAAATCGCCAGGACAGAGTAACCCAGTGGACACTGTATTTCCTCAGAGAGTGGAAAATTCCTCTCTAGGTGAGAAAGAGGAGAGTCAGGTTAAAGGTGTTTCAGAGGTGACCTCATAGTAACACAGACCTAAACCACTCACGCCATTAACTTGGATCTTTTGTGGTCTGTGGTGACTATGTGACCTTGGAGGAGGATGTGGATTTGGCAGGTTTGAGAACTTAGTTTCTGGGACCCAGGACTGCACCAAGGACAAGAGAGGGGCTTTGCTCTCAGCTGTCCTGGTGCGCCTCATGGGGAGGGACTTCCAGTGAGAGAGGGGACCAAAGTGGAGGGCAGTGTCTAAAAGTCTACTTGGCTGTGAGAGTTGTCCTTTGCTTCAGATGCCAGCAGACCTTGTCTCTGTGAAAGCAGGGTCCCTGTGGATGTTTGTTTAGTGCCCTGTGCCCCCAGAAAGAGAATGAAAGAAGCAGTTTCTCTTAGGTGCTGGCAGAGGGCCTTACTGGCTCTGCATGGAGGAAGGACTGCTGGGAGAGAGTCTTTGCTAGCAGGCAGGTGTACCAGGCTTGCTGTATTTTGGACAGAGAGCCCTGGCTAGAGCTCTTGGTGGCTTGCCCCCTAGAAGGGCCAGGTCCTCCAAGCGGCTGATTACCTGCGGACCTCTCCTTTTGTTATTCCTAGTGCACTGTGGTATCTATACTATAGTCAGTTCTTGCTCGCTCACCACTGGACTGCAGTATGGGAACTGACATTTCACGAGGTGTGGGCAGTACATGGGCTCTGCTCCCAATCTCCATCTAAGTAAGTGTCTTGTTGTGGATGGGGTGAGTGACCAAGTGGCCAGGACTGAGCAGCGTTACAGAAGGCTGGCTGGCCTTCACTAGCTCCTGGCTCCTCTGATATTGGTTGCACATCTCTTGGAAGACTGTAAAAAATGAATATGCTTTGTAGAAGGAAAAGAGTTTGTAAAAATTGAGGCACTTGATCACAGGGTAGCCATCTTTTTAAGGTCAGTGCAGTTGTTTAGTGACTGTTGGTAGCACTTGAAGGTCTGGGTTAATCAGGATGGGACAATTGTGATTTTGAAATGTGATGTACACCTGTAATCCCAGTACCCTGTAGCTGGAGCAGAATTATAAAGTCAAGGCCAACCTGGGCTGCATAGTGTGATTCTGTCAAAACAAAGCAAGCAAAACAAAACAACCCAACCCTACCCAAACCAACCAAACCTCCCAAAATCTAGGCTGAAAACGGGCTCATCTGGGGTTAGGGATTTACCTTTCCAACTAGTTTTGATGAGGGATCTGGAGCTTTGTGAATTTAAAAAAAAAAAAATACTTATTTTTATTTTATGTGAATTGGTGTTTTGCCTGCATGAATAACTGTGTAAGGGTGTCAGATCTTGGAATTACAGACAGTTGTTAGCTGCCATGTGGATGCTGGGAATCAAACTCAAGTCCTCTGGAAGAACAGTCAGTGCTGTTAACCGCTGAGCCGTCTCTCCAGCCCTGCTTTGTGAATTTAAGACCATCTAAGGTCTGTTTAAATGTGTATCCTCATCTCTGCTACTGTTATTGCCCCTTCTTTACTCCCTTGGACCTCTCACATTAAAACCTCTACATCCAGTTGTTCCAGTAACCCTAAGCTGTGGCCTCATTGTTTTCCAAGAGAAAACAGATTTAACCAGTGCCCATTGGTTCTCAGGACAAACAAACCTTTCATAGGTGTCAGTGTCTTCAAGACAGGATAGTCACCAGGCCTTAGGTGTCCAGAATGACTAAGATGGGGCTGAGACCTTTCAGCCATGTGTGTTGCCAAGGAGAGCCGCCATGTCTTCTACCTAGACAGCTTGACTTGCTGAAATTAAGATAAATGTGTTATTCTTGGAAACCACGATGTGAAAGTTTCACTAACACAGAGAGATCTGTGTTCATTTCTTCATTGTCTTCACTGAAACAAGCTCTAATCATTCTTTGATAATCAGTGGTAAGTCCTTGAGAAGTTAGCATTGTAGCATCTTCATCATTGCATAAGACTGCTCACCCAGTACAGCCTGCTACCCAAGGTACTCTCTCTCATTGTGATCCATGGTGGACTCTATTTGAGATCCGTGGATGGTACAAGCTGCATTAGGTCCAGAGTGGGTTATAATGACTTGCTGTTTACTTGGCCTTTATGCTACCCTCCAAGTGACTTAAGTAATACATATGTGCTAACTGCATTTGGACAGAGCATTTTGGGACCCTTTCCCCAAAAACTCCAAACCAACCAACAAACAAAAAATAAAATAGGTGGTGGATGGGTAAGATGTAGCTCAGTTGGTAGAGTGCTTACCCAGCATGCACAAAGTCCTGGGTTTAGGCCCCTAGGATCCAGAGGTAGAAGTGTGTGTGGGATGAGACGCCACATCTAAAAAAAAAAAAAAAAAGTGCTCTACAAAAGGAAGACACTGCTTTATACATAGGGTTTTTTTTTTCCCCGTAATGTATAAACATTAGATAAAATGATAAAAATAATTGGTATAAAAACTCAACCTAAATAAAATATACACAGGAAAATGTAGTTATTTGAGCCGGGTGGTAATGGTGCACACCTTTAGTCCTAGAACTGAGGAGGCAGAGACAGGTGGATCTCTGAGTTCTAGGCCAGCATGGTCTACAGACTAAGTTCTAAATTCAGGACACAGGGCTACACAGAGAAATCCTGTATTGAAAAACAAAACAACCCCCCCCCACTCCAGAGAAAAAGGAAAAAGGAAAAAAAGGAAAAAAGAAAAAAATCTAGAAATCTAGTTATTTGTTTATAATTAATCTGCTTTTAATCACAAACATGACAATAGAAAGATCATCTTTCTTATCTTTTACCCTTTTATATTAATGGTGTCACCTCCATCCTTGCCCTGATTTGATTTTTTTCTATTTCGAAATTTAATAACCATGTTTCTCTTCTTTTAAGTGCTAACTTAGAAATTTTAATATTCATATTAATTTATTCTGTGATTAGTCCAATTTTAACTTCCTCTGGAATAAGTTAAGGGCCTTTGAATGCTCTCTCTTCTATTGTTTCCTTCTCCACTCACATACTGCGGTTGTTCATAGTCCTTGTTAACTATAGTGATGAGATTTAGAATCACCTAGGAGACCCATCTCGGAGTGAGTCTGCAAAGGCGTTTCCAGAGAGGAGTAACTGAAGAGAAGACATGCCCTGAATGTGGGAGGCACCTTAGTACAGATGGTGGGAGTGAGACTTAGGGAAGAGAAAGTGAGCGGCTCACCAACACCCATCTGTTTCTCTTTCCTGAGTGGGGTTGCAGTGTGACCAGTGGTCTCCCCTTCAACCACAGAAGCTGTTTCTGTAGCCATGCCTTCCTCTCTGTGACAGGCCTTGTCCTCAGACTGCAAGGCAAAATAAATCCTTAAATTTGTTTTGTCAGGTGTTTGTCACAGTCCTGGGGAAAGTAGCAAGTACACATACTATTTTCACACTGCACTTTAAGCTCTATTAAATTTTTTCTTGCTCCTTAAAGTAAGTGTTTTAATGTTGTATGGTCAACATTGGCTTAAACTCTATTCAAGTTTCTTATTGTTTTCTTGTGTCCATTTCTTCCTTTTAGAGGTCAGTCTTCTATGTTAATGTGCATAAACATAGTTACGTGGGAGGTACGCTCATAGCAAACTCTCTAATGATGTTTCTAAATATTTTCTTATTTCATCTAATATCTTGGAACTTGTTTTTTTTTGTTTGTCTGGTTGGTTGGTTGATTTTGTTTTTGTTTCTTGAGACAGGGTTTCTCTGAGTAACAGCTCTTGCTGTCCTGAAACTTATTTTATAGACTAGGCTGACCTTGAACTCACAGATCCTCCCCTTCTACCTCCCTGAGATTAATGGCGTGGGCCACCACTGCCTGGCTTGGAAGTTGTTTTTGCTAAATGGAAGATGGATGTTATTTTCCTTTAGCTCATTAAAAATGACATTCCATTGTCTCTGCCTTCCATAGTTTTGTGGAGAACGCAGCTGTCCACTTATTAGAAGCCAAGTAGGTCTACACTTTCTTCCTGGATGTTTTCAGGGTCGTGTGGTGTGTGTGTGGATTTGGGGGCTTGGTTAAAATTACAGAATCTAAGAGTAGGTATCTCTCATGAACTCATCTATAGTTTTTCCACACTTTGATTCTTCCTAATTTCCCCTCATCTGGAACTTTAATTAGACTGTTACTAAATCTTGTATCTTGTTCCTCTACTCTTGATTCTCCTCAGTTGCTTTCTGAGTTTACCAGCTATGTTCATCTGTGCTGGATCAGTTTCTCAGCTAGGACATTCCTTTTTAGAAATTCTACTTCCCTTTTCTTTTCAAATCTTATTGGGTAATGTGAAAAGTCTTGGCCCCTTTTATCCTTAATTTAAATGTTTACAAAGCATGTTTTTGTTTTTGTAACTGCCTGTCCTGGACCTCCCTTTGTAGACTAGGCTGACCTTGAACTCAGGAGATCTGCCTGACTAGACAGTGCTGGGATTAAAGGCTTGGGCCTCCAAACTGGCTGCAGAGCCTGTTTAATACCAGCATCATCTATATTGCATTATTCCAGTGGGTACAGTCTTTTTGGATCATAGTCTATGCTCTCTCTATAGTGGCTTATTTCACTATATGCCCCAAGACTTTTTATTTTATTTTTTGTTTGTTTTTGAAGCAGGGTATCACCATGTAGCCTGTAACTTGTTATGTAGACCATTAAGGCTCCCATTCATAGAGATTGGTCTCCTGATCTGATTTGCCTTTTGAAGTCTAGGATTAAAGATGTGTACTCCTATGCCCAGATGCTTGAGATTTTACTTATTAGATCTGACTGACTCATAGCTGGTACTTGTATTCTAAGCCCAAACACACATGTGGCTGAATATTGGAGAAAGTCAAACTTGGATTTCACTGTTTTTCAATGCACCGTGTGAAAGCTATTCTTTTGAAGGCTTTTCATACTTCTTGGCTATATCTTACCTTAGTGGAATATTTAGTGTTTCAGAGAAATGTGCATCCTGTTCTCCATTGGCACGTTCCTTAGTTTACTTTTTGGTAATGATGGAATCATAATCGTCAAAGGCTGCTTCATGAAACCATCACAGCCAAAAGCTGCCAGGTGGATTCTCCTGCCCTGTTTGGGTGGAGAGATTTAAATAAGGTGGTTTGGCAAAACCTGGCTCACACTTTTCTCTTGCTACCTTCCCCGGCATCTCTAGTCTTAAGTGGCCTTTGGTGCTTGCCTGAACTCTTCAAAATGTCTCACTCAGTCCCTTACCACAATGTGTTCTGGATAAGGCATTAAACATTCCACGTACCAACTTCTCTCTTTCCAATTCTTGCAAATTTTCAAAGCTGATGTCAAATACTAAGAATATATTGGCAAAGGACTCGATGACATTTCCCAAAGAAGATGTACTAGTGAGCACGTGACAAGATGCTCAACATCACCAATCACCAGAAAAGCACAGATGGAAACCACAGCAAGGTATCCCCCTAGCCTCACTGGGGAGCTAGTGTAAAGCATGCACACAAAAAAAAGTGTTGCTGAGGATGTGGAGAAACTGGAATCCTGTGTCTTGTTGCTGGGAATGTAAGATATTATAGCTTTGTAAATAGTATGGAGAGGCTGGGGCTTTGGGTCAGTAGTATAGTGCCTGCCTAGTCTATCTCAGGCCCTCAGTTCAGGATTCACTGCTGTTACCAGAAAGGAGGAGAGGAAGGAAGGAGGGAACGGTATGGAAGTTGTGAGAATAATTAAACACCATACGGCCCAGTAATTCCTCTTCTGGATGTACAGCCTGAAGAGCTGCAAGCCAGAAGTAGAAAATTATTTTTTAATTTGTTTTATGGTTTTGTTTTGTTTTATATTTTTTTTGAGATGGATTTTTTGCTGTGTAGTCCTTTCTGTCCTGGGACTTACTCTGTAGACTAGGCTGGCCTTAAACCCACAGAGATCCACCTGCCTCTGCCTCCTGAGCTCTGAGACACCACCACCCAGCTCTTTTATGACTTTTATTTCCTTTAGTGACCGTGTCCTTAGGTTGCTGTTAAATTCTCTTTCCTTTAAAAGCTTCGCAGTTATCCCATGCTATGCATATACCACATTGTACAAGTTTTTCTCCAACACTAGACATTGCTGCTTTGGGCTTTTGTGAGTAGTGCTACTATGAACAATTTACAAGTTTAGCTGAATTTTGAACTAAGGCTGCATGAATACTGATTGACATTTAAAGTGAGAAGTTGATTTGATATTAGTAGGTAGAGTTGGAAAGCTGGCTCAGCTGTTAAGGGTGACTGCTGCCCGTGCTGAGGGCCCGCATTTGACTTCTAGCACCTTGTGTGGTGGCTCCAGTTTTGAGGGCTCTTATGTCCTCTTCTGGCCTCTGTGGACAGCAGGTACACACCCATGTATTGCACACAAATACATGTAGGCAAATACTTATACACACCAATTAAAAACCTTTAAAATAAATTAGTAGGCAGGTGAATCACCAAGGGCTCTGCTGGGAATCTCAAGATCTGGGTTTGAGTTTTAACCTCATTACTATTTAATCTTTGGATCTTGGCTCCCTCAGCTAAAAAGCAGGGTCAGTGCTCTGTGCTTTATTGACTCTGTGGGGTTGATGTTCATTTCACACAAGCTGTGCATGGAAGAGCCCTTTGGAAACTGGACATCTCTGCAAGGGTGAGGTGCATTTGTGCATTGTCACACAAAAACACTTCACGACTTTCCCTCTAATTCTTCTACTTTAGAAATATTGTTTATTTGTAGAACACAAAATATCACGTTTCTTTTCTATTTCTTCACTTTAAAACTGAGTAATACCAAGCTCAATGCAAGTATCAGCATTCTGCTTCTTCATTTACTTCCCAGTCTTATTTTAGGCACTCGAGTCTAGCACTCTTAAAAGGCAGTTATCACGATGCTTTTCCAGTTGTTGAGAAGTAGATCTGTTTCCCTTGACAAATCCTCACAAAGGTCAAATGAGCCAGTTAACTCCACCCATTCTTGGGTGCTGTCTATCTGAAGGGTGAGCCTAGGTACTTAAGCAGTGGTCAGCAGCTGAGACCACACCCCAGCTGCCTCTCGGAGGCCCTGGGCTCTCTCACCTCATTGCACTTAACAGAGCTCACATGTGGGCTAAAGACCTCCCCTTTCCTCTCTAGAAGTTTTATTGTTTGAAGTGTAACAGGCAAACACACGGGGATGTGATTTTTGTGTAGATGGTTTGTTGAGTCCATAAAGAGCTGTCATGTTTGGCTGGCCTGCGAACTGTATCACAGTGATGAGAAGTTATTTTCCCCTGTCCTTTGGGTCCTGGGTAGTATGTGGCTCTTGTTCCATGCTGGGCAATGGTCCTACCACAGGGATATCTCTCATCATCTTCAGGAAAGCCACACACTGCCTTACTGATAGTATTTTTATGTGTTCTCAGGAGGTTAAATGTTTTCTGTCTGGTCCTGTGTGTGTGACAAACTCCTCTTCCTTTCTAGCAAAGCTCAGACAAATAGTAACCATCCAGGTGACCAGGTGGGATGGAGTGGGGAACCTGAGCTTGTAGCAGCTGTGTTGAGGTGCCCACCTCTTTGGTTACTATGTATACAAAACCAGATATCAGAAGGGAGGGTTTCCTGCTCCCTGCCCCCTTCCAGGGCTCCATATATGTCTCTGAATATGATACTTCCTGGAGTGCTAAAAAAGCACAGTGCTACTTTCTCAATGCGTACCTTTTAAAAAGCTCTCTCTCTCTCTCTCTCTCTCTCTCTCTCTCTCTCTTTCTCTCTCTGTATTATGTGTGTTTGTTAGTGCCAGTTTTTACATACCATGATACAATACCATGGCACTTATGTGAAGGTCAGAGAATGACTTGAGAGTCAGATCCAGGACTCGAACTCAGATCACCAGACTTTCTCAGCAAGCAACTTCACTGCCTCAGTCATCTTGCCGGCTCATCTCATATATTTTTGAATGATTCAGGGGGAAAAATAGTTTTATGTTGTTCATTTGCCCAAAAGTAAGAGGCGCTGATGTTTCCATTACAAGATCAGAGACCTTGATACTAAAAGCACCCAGAAGCTGGGCAATGGCTTACAGGGGAGAGTGCTTGCTGCACATTATAGTGAAGATCTGAAGTCATAGGCCAGTGCCCACGTGAAAGGTTGAATGAGGCCAGGCACTGTCCTGTAATCTCAGCACTGTCCTGAAGGGGGCAGAAGTGGGAGGAGCATTGAGAATGATGGTTGTCCATCTGCCTAGCTTCAGATTCAGTGAGAGGCAAAGAATGATAGAGCAGGACACCTAATGTCCTCCTCTGGCATCTAAGAATGCACCCACATAAATGTGTACTCGCATCCTATAACAGCCCCACCCCGTCATGTGTGTTTGTACCAGCATGCATGCATGGCACAAATATGAAGGTCAGAGGCCTGTCTGTCTCTCTCTCATACACACACATGCACAAAGCAATTAGGAGCAGAAATATTCTTTTACATATATATATTTATTTTTATTTATTTATTTATTTATTTTAAACTTTATTTATTTATTTACTTATTTATTTATTTGCCTTGGTGTTTGCCTGGAACTGGAACTACAGACAGTTGTTAGCTGCCATGTGGGTGCTGGGAATCGAACCCAGGTCCTCTGGAAGAGCAGACGGTGCTCTTAACCGCTGAGCCATCTCTCCAGCCCCCTATTTATTTTTATTTTATGTGAATTGGTGTTTTGCCTGTATGCACAACTGTGGATGCTGGGAATTGAACTCAGGTCCTCCAGAAGAACAGTCAGTGCTCTCAACTGCTGAGTCATTTCTCCAGCCCCCTTGGAAATATTCTTATATCAGAATTTACCATTGCAACATTAACAGATCCTGGCAAGAAATTGGCTAACTTTCTAAAGTTATTTACAAGAGACTTAGAAATACTGTATTATATTTCCAACATTCATAATGAAGTTACCCAAACCCATGTTTCATCACATTATATTAGCTAATACTAATAACTAACTGTAGGTAATAATTTCCTATCATCAAGATGGTTTATATATTGTTTTATTTCATTTAAAAAACAAAACCAGGATGAGGTAAACATGTGGGTGTCACGTAAAGTCATATGCATATTTTACCATCTTAGATGCGGGACAAATGATTTATTCTCAGCCAAAGAATTGACAAGTTGCAAGTTGGCCAATATTAAACATGAGAAATGGAGCAACAGGCAGCCTGTCAATTACTAGGGAATAAAACCACCTGCAGACCTTCAACAGCGCCTCCTCATTCCCTGACAATTTTGTTCATCTGTTCAAAAATTCTAACATATTCTACATCCTGTCTTCCAACTTTAAAAAAAAATCTTTGCTAAGAATATTTTGGCAATCAGATGCTTTTCATAAAAACAAAAATACCCGAGTGTTTATTGCCTCACCTTCTGTTCTCTGCTTTATTGGAGAGAGATGTTCTGTAGCACTGTGTTCTGTAAGGCTTTCCTGGTGACAGGTTGGTTCGTGGTCTGGCTTTGAACTCCAGACCCTTGTCTGTTTGCTGTGTCTCTAGCAGGAATGGGTCCCTCTGCTCTCACATTAGGGTATGCTTCGTTACCTGGCAATTAGTGTTCTGGAATCAGGGTCCCTTGTTAGCTAAGTCTGGGAAATTAATCTGAGTGAAGTAGTCTCCCTTGCTACAAAATTTCAGAAAGGACTTGGTTGCTGTTGGAACTCTCAGTCCCAACTTGAGAGTCTGAACTGGTAACTCTTCTACACTTGCTGGCAGCAGAAACCCCCTGTTGTCTGTTGCTAGCATATCCCAAGCATATCTGCAGAGCTTGTGTTCCTCAACATGCCTCAGGGAAAACGAGTCATTTATCAGGAGATCTGTGGGGGTGTGCACACAGACCTGCGCTCTGAAGAACCTAAGAACTACAGGCTGCTGCCTCACACGATTCCTTGGTGGGTGATAGGCATCTTCCTTTTCAGTATTTTTCTTTTCTTCCTCCTCCTCCTCCTCCTTCGAGGCAGGGTTTCTCTGTGTAACTAACATCCCTGGATGCTCGGGAACTCACTCTTTAGACCAAGTTAAGCTCACAGATCCGCCTGCCTCAGTCTCCCAAGTACTGGGAAAGGTGTGCAACACTGTCCAGCTCTTTTCTTTCTTAAAATATAAAAACAAAAATACTCTGTGTGTGTATGTGTGTGTGTGTGTGTGTGTACATGCATGCACATGTATGCCACAGTGCACCCATGGATGTTAGGACAATTTGTAAGAATTGGTTTTCCCCTCCCGTCGTATGAGTCTTGGATTGACTGGGGTTGGGAGGATTTGTGGCCAGTGCTTTTTACACACTGAGCCATCTTGCAGCTTTCCTTATTTAAAAAATTCTTTTTAAAATTTTTGTTTCTTAAGATGCAGTTTCTCTGTGTAGGCTTGGCTGTCTTGTAACTTGCTATGTAGACCAGGCTAGCCTTGAACTGCCTCTGTCTCCTAGGCGCTGAGATTCCACTGTGCTGTTTTTTGTTGTTTTAAGTAGTGGAAGATGTTACAGAATTTCTGATCCTCCAGCTTCCGCTGAGTGCTGAGGTTACAGATGGGAGCAATTCTACCATTTTTTTTTTTTTTTTTTGCAGCTCTGGGAGTTACACCCAGGATTTTGCATGCCTTGCAAACACTCTTCCCTCTCAGTAACAGTCTCAGCCCCTTTATTTAATTTTAATTAATTAATTGATTTGTTAATTTATTTATTTTTGAGACAAGGTCTCATTATATATTCCAGGTTGTGCTGGCACTTGGTATGGAGACCAAGTTGGTCTCAAATTCACAGAGATCTTCCTGCCTCTGTCTCCCAAGTACTGGAATTAAAGGTGTTTAATACTGTGCCTGTCGTTTTTTTTTGTTTACACATTATTTTTTTCTTTTTTTAAGCTTTATTTGTTCATATCTATTTGCCTTGGTGTTTGCCTGGAACTACGGACAGTTGTGAGCTGCCATGTGGGTGCTGGGAATCGAACCCGGGTCCTCTGGAAGAACAGTCAGTGTTCTTAACCGCTGAGCCATCTCTCCAGCCCCTGTGCCTGTCGTTTTTATTTTATTTTTTATATTAAACACATTGGGCTGCAGATATAGCTTAGCAACAGTATGTGTGTTTAGCTTGTCAGTCTCTGTAGTACCAAGAAGCAAGCAAACAAATCAATAACAGGTTAAGGATGAAATATAATTATGTTCAAATAAAAACAACCCTCCTCCTTTTTAAGAAGTTACATATATGTTTTGTCTACATGTGTATCTAAACACTGTGTTCATTGTTGGTCTCCGTGGAGGCCAGAAGAGCATGTTGGATCTCCTGGAATTGGAGTTACAGACGATTGTGAGCCTCCAGGTAGGTGCTGGGGACCAAACCCCCATCCTTTGTAAGAACAGCCAAAGCTCTAATTGCTCAGCCATCTCGGCAGCTTCAGTAAGGTGACCTTTAATGAGTCTGGAGGCTCAACCTGCATTTGGGATTTCATTTTCTCAAACCCATCCACTTTATAGACCCAGCCCCAGGGACTGGATTGTGTGAAGCTTGAGACCCTGATGAAGTGGTACTTGGAATCTGAGTGACTGTAATGTTTGGGGACTGCCCTCCTTCAGAGTGTTTGCACAACAGACAAAACTGTCTTGCTGCATGCTTCTAGAGTTTTCTCCTGCCCCCCTTGTCTGATGTGAAGCGTCTTGACTGAGCCCAGAATTGACCCTTTTCCTTCCTAGGTAATAGATTTATTTTCTAACAAGAATTTCTTCAAAAATAGTTTTATTTTAGAAGAAAATTCTCTTGTAAGCAAAAACAACAACAAAAAAGCCATCTACATTTAAAAAAACACACAGAAAACAAACATACAAGAAAGATTTTCAGTCAGTGTTACTTCTTGTAGTTCACAGAACATGAGAGTGGAATATTACTTTAGTTTTGTGTCATTGCCCTTTCCCGAATGATCTGGAGCAAGAACTGTTCTTACTGTAATTGAAGAACAACAACCCACATTACTAAAACAACGGAGTAAGTGCAGCCGGCGTTTCCAGTGACATAATGCCCCATGGCTCCTGCCAGGTAGTGGCTTTTAATGAAGCCAAGTTTGTAAGACTGGGACTATTAAAATTTAAAATATTCCCCTTAATGTTTCTTAGGATAATAGTCCCATCCTAGCAAGGTGGTGCTTTGCCAGAATGAAAGACTTGATTGATTTTTGTGGGAAAAGCTGGAGGAGAGGATTCCACAAATGGTGCTGAGTCTGTGATTGAGGGCAGGTCTTCGAGTCCATCATTGTCTCCATTAGACGGCTTTGCTGTGTGCATTCAAAGGACCCAGCATTTCTGGGGACCTTTCTGATTTACTGGTGGCTGACTCACTGGGCTTCCTGGCTGCCGATGACAAGGAGTCAGAGAAGCCCTGTACTCAAGCCTTGCTTCAGAGCTCTTAGGAGTTCTACATATTTTCCCTAGAAGAACACTTTCAGGTACACCACTGGTTTTGTTTTTTGGGGGAGGCTGCTAGCATGTACTTGAAAATTCATAATATCAGGCTTTATCCAGGAATTTCACTTTCTTTGCAGTCTGCAGTGAGTTATTTCCACTGTATGCCTTTTTAATAAAAGCATTTAGTGTTGTGCTGTGGAGATCACATTCTTTTGGCTTTGGAGAAATATTTCCTGTTCGGTTCAGGCCATTAAGGCCTGCTTGGGGCCTCACATCTGGAAGCCTGAAGCCTGAGGGAGGGGAGGGGGCCTGTCTTCTACCACCAGAGCTAAGCTTGGCAGACCCACCCCAGACTTGTTTACTTCCTAGGACTGCCTAGAGTGGGAGGCCAAGGGGCTCTCTGTTGGGGGCTCTGGAGCTGCCTCATGGGAAGAAGAAGGGGAGTCTCCCTTTCCGCAAGCTTTTGAATGTCTATCCCTCTTACTTGGGCAAACCTCATTTTTATGATTTTCATAAAGCTTATGTGAGCATTTTCTGTATAGGAGAGAAACTTGAATTTTGAGGTGGTGGGGTTTTTCTGAGGGTGTAGTACTTATGATGGGGGTGTTGGTAGGCCCTGGTTTTAGGGTACTCTAGGCATTCCTCTTGGTGGTTCTTCCTCATGGGTAGTCAGCTTTATGTCTTAGAAGTGAAGCTCAGTATTGGCACCAAAATATTGGTGAGTGCTGATGTCCCCAGTGCTTAGTTTATGTTCCCTGCACCCCCAGGCAACATGAAGTGACTCCCCAACTCTCAAGATAATCAGGCTGCGCCATGTCTTGCTCATTAGGTTCTTGAGAAGACACCCCCCACCCCCCACATCTGCTCTGTGACCTTTTGAAGAGGCCAAAGCACCACATTCTCCAGGGGACAGCCAGTGTCTTAGGAGCACTGTCCATGAGTTCTTTGAGGGTAAACGATTTTATGATGTGAACAGGGAATAACACACTTATGACATTTGCCCTGACCATACACAACCAGAAAGGATATTGGGCAACTCTGGCAAGTGCCTGGCTTCAGCCTTGGATGGGTGCAGTCAGCAAACCTGATGCACACAGGGTCAGCTTTCCATGAGGCTGATGGATAATGAATGGTCTTCGTCAGTTCTGATGTCCATATCTCACAAGGGGATTTTGACGGTCTAGATCTGATGATGAACATCTTTCCTAAAACATAGGCTCAGAGGTAGAATACAAATCCAGGTCTGGTCTCTTTGTCCCTGTCAGGCTGGTGTTCCTTGGCTGGGGGTAGGTGTTTTGAGAGTGGTCCTGAGGCTGGCTCCCACAGGACAAATGTAGCATTATGGCTACCCAGGGTCCAAGCAGCCCACCTGCTAGCCTTTCTTAATTTATTGGCATGCTCACTAGATTTTGTCACATACCCGTGGGAAGCCATATGACAAGTGCATGGAACAGCTGTCAGGACGGGAGGCTCAGCCACCCATAGTTCCTCAGTGCTTCCTGTGGGAAAGGCCTGGCTTGGGGCTTTGTGATGGGGTCCCAGATTCTCTTACTGTTTATGGGCTAGGAAGTGACTGCTCGGAGACAAAACCACAAAACCGAGGGGCAAGTTAGAAGGGGATGGGCACTATGGATGAACCGCTGGCTAGTGACTTATGGACTAATCCTTAATCTTGGTTTTCATGGTGTGAGGAGGGCTCCTGGGGAGTGCTGGCTGTGTCCAGTGAGCCTTGAGGATGGAGTGGCAGAAATCTGAGAGTACAGGCTACTCCATTGTAATAGAGAACCTTGATTTAAATAACAATCTCAGTGTTTATACAGAGCTTGGAATCTGAGGGCCTGGGTTCATGCTTTGTTACTTTCTTTTATGAAGGCTGTAATTGGGGGTGAGTAGGACACAGGGAGAGAAGGTTGTAAACACTCAGCTGCCTCTTGGCAACTGGAACCCAGAGAAGGTTGGTTGTCACTGTTAATTATGGATGGATCTTAGATGGGTGGAGGGCGAGACCTGAGGCTCCCAAGAGAAGCTGAGACCTTGATCTAAGTGAGGGATGGATACAAGGACAGTTGCAGTTGGTTTGTCTCTGTGACAGATTTGAAGCAGGTTCTGGGTGATTGGATGTCCTTTGGGTCCCTCTAGCTCCTGTGCAGAATCTATGGCAATCTTAGTAAAGCATTAGGGCAGGCCTGCCTGGGCAGAGGCCCGCACAGCAGCTAAAAGCATTGCTGATCATGTCGGTGAGGGGCCTGGGCTTCCTTGAGCATGTGTTTTTGCATGTAGAGGGCATATGAGTGTGTGCCTTCTTTGCCAGCAGCAGATCTTGGATTACATTCACTTAAGTCACTGATGCCAGTACACCATCCACCCTTGATGTCTTTATTTTAAATATTTCTGACCGTGCATTTTTAAAAACATTGTGTGTGTTTTATACTCAAATGCTTTCTAAAAAATTGAATAGTGGAAGAATGTCCAGTTTTCCTTCAGTATTGGTTCAAAGAACACTTTTAGACATGCAATTCTTCCTGTGCTCAAATCTCTTGGATGCGCGTTGTCCTAGTCTCTAGGTGACTTACAATTCCTAATGCAAGTAAGTGCCATGGAAGTAGTTGTCATACTTTACTCCTTAGGGAGTCGTGGTAAGGGTATCTGTTCAGGTTCCATGCCATTCTCCCTCGACAGCATCCTTAGTCTGTGCTTGGTTGGATGCATGGATGTAGAGCTTCCGAAAGAAGGCTGGTTGTTTCCTTCAGCCATGGCGATCTGTGTATCCATGACTTTTGTACCCAGGAAAGTGGACCTGAGGGTTTGGGAGCATGCAACCATGTCCCAATCTACTAACCTTGGCAGCTTGTGTGCCTCTGAGTTCTCTCACTCGGAGCCGACTGGCAGAGGTAAAAATTCCTCCTGGGCAAGTGGAGTGAAGTGAAGGCTTAAACTTTTTCGCTCTCAACAGCATTTTGGATCCTGAGAAACAGTGGATCCTGGAAACAGTGGCTCTCCAGAGAGAAGGATGGGAGCCTGAGATAGCACAGGGCTCGGAGCCGGACTGCAGTTCAGATTAATGTCTGTGAGGACATGGGTGGATAGAGAGGAGCTGGGGAAGAAGAAGAGGAAGAAAGGAGCAGGCAGCTGCTGCCAGGGTAGCCTGCTTCCCTCATAGGAAGAGGCAAGTCAAAGGCAGAGATGGGTAGAGCCCACAGAATAAGCTCTGAGTCAGTCCCTATGCACTTGGGAACAGTCAGAGGCAGGCTGCATCTTTGCCCACTGCTGAAGGGGCAATTGATTGCTGCCTCCAAGAACTGGATGCTGCCAGTTTGTACGATGATTCCAGGGGACCTGTTTGACCTGTCCAAGGTGAGAGAGGAGAGAAATGGAGTGGCTGCAGAACACCTTAGATGGCTTTCCCTGCCTGTGAGTGACTGTAGGTGCCCTCTTTCATTCCCAGGAGCCACTGTGCTGCCAGTGCCCAGGGGCAGAGACAAAGGGGACAATTCTAGGGCTTGTATCTAGAAAAAAAGTAACCTAGTTTGCTTTTGACAAAGGTATCAAAGTTCCAGCCAGCCCTTCTCTGCCTTCAAGGGAAACGGTGTTCATGACTCCTGAGTGGGCCATAGTGAAGGGTGGAAAATCGTTTGGTTGATGAGTGTATGAGGGAATAGGCGAACATAATTTTTATTTATTTATTGTCTTTATGTGTTTGTATTATGTGTTTGTTTATGTGGGTCTTTGTACATCTACATGCACGTGGAGGTCAGAGGTCAACCACAGGTGCCATTTACTGTCTACCTTGTTTTTGAAGATAAGGTCTCTCCTGGGCCTGGAACTACTATTGATTAAGGAAAGATGGCTGGCCAGAAAGCCCCAAGGGTCTGTCTCTGCCTCCCTGGGACTATGATTGCAAGCTTGTTTCCTTTGTTTGTTTATTGTTTTGAGGCAGGGTTTCTCTGTGTAATCCTGGCTGTCCTGGAACTTGCTCTGTAGTCCAGGCTGGCTTCGAACATACACTGTCTCTGCCTTCTGAGTGCTGGGATTAAAAGCATAGTTGATCACTGCCCAGATAGGTGGGATCTGGGACTGGAACTCAGGCCCTCATGTGTGCATGAGAAGAAGCCCTTTACTGAGCCATCTCTCCAGTCTGGACTATTATTATTAAAATACGCTATTCCTTAAAAAGATCGAAATAATTAACTTTTCTTTTACTGCCAGGGTACAGCTAACTCTATCCCTGCTCTTTTCTTCTGCAGAGGCTTACCCTGTGGATATCCTGGAGGATGACCCTGAGGGCCATCAGGTAGCAACACAGCTTTACTATGAGTTGCTCAGGGAAGGAGCCCAGACCAGGGTTTTCTCCCTCTCCTCTGGAGAGCAGGTATGTTTGACTTTCCTTGGAGGAGCACACTGCCCATTCTTACTTAGCATGTTCCAGAAAGAATATCTCAGATTTGGAAGGGCAAACCTGAACAAACAAAGAAGAAACTTCTAGAGAGAATGCTAAGTGATTCCAGTTTGATGTAGAAGTATCCCCTTGCTGGTATTCTGGAGTCCTAAGCGGGAGTCTAGTCATTGTAGGCCATGGACCAGATAACCTGTGGGAATCACATTTCTGCCGTTCTGTGGAGTCAAGAGAGTGCCTTTTCTTCCCTGGTCTTAGTGTTCTCATGCTCAAATTCCGAGCATTAGCATAATTGTCCTCGTTGGGCTGGCACAAGGGTTAAATAAGACCGTAATACCCCGCTGGACCTCAGTGTCTTTGTTTAAAGTGAGGGAGTGCTTCATCTCTCCTTCCTAAGGTTTGGTTCGATTCTGATATGTGACTTGAGACAAAGCCATGTCTCTTAGAACTTTTGGCATTGATGTGATTCTGTGCATTGTGAATAGGTACTGCAAGAAGACACAGGGCACTGGAAACTATTTGTTGGAGTTGTGACAAAATTTAAAAATAATGTGCTATGTGTGTGTTGTGTATGTGTCAATGTGTGTATAGATGTGTAGACACCAGGGGACTCCCTCAGTATACAGTTGCAATAAAAAAATACAATCTGCCTTGTATTTTATGACACGGTCTCTCACTGGCTTGGAGTTCATAATTAAGCTAGGCTGACAGGTCAGGAAGCCTGGGGATCCCAGTGCCTGGGATCATAAGAACATGGTGCTGCTGCATTGCACCTGTCTTTTTATGTGTGTTTTGGAGGTGCAAACTCAGGCCCTCCTGCTTACAGGCAGAACTCTTTAACGGCCGTGACACTCTCCACCTCCTCATGCTGTTTAAGACTTCTGCATATCATGGGCAGTACCTATACCATTTTTTTAGGTGTGGATGATTTCATCCTGGCACTGGAAATGGTTGTGATCTGACAGGTGGTGTTGGTAGAGGAGACAGTTTTGTTGTCCCAGAGTTAATAAAAAAGAATGACTTGTTCATTTACAAACTGTGGCTTCCCTGACTGAGATTTTGGAGGTGGGAGCTTACAGGCAATGCAGAACACCCCTCCCCTGGATGTCCTCAAGACGTTGAACTGCAGAGGGAGCTTGCTGTCTGCACATGCTTTTAGTGCCTCCTAGTGGTGTTAGAGCAGAAGGACATGTGACTCTATCCCACACTATTCTGATGGGTGCTGGTGCCAAGCCAGAGCATGGGAGATGGGAGGGGGGCCTACGCCTTTGCCCCCGGTGTGTGTGTGTGAGACTGTGTGTGTGTGCACTGCCCAGGCTCTTTAGAACACAGCTTATACAATCTGCTATTATCACATGCATATTTATGAATAACTTAAAAATTAACACCCCAACATGGAATATAACTCAGTAAAGGGAGAAAGCTGAGGTTATTAACAAAAATAGAAAGCAAAGCAGTTACTGACATGAAGTTTTAATATGATGTGCCAAATGACTGAGGACTTCTTACTTCCTCCCTTTCTTGGGAAAAGGAAGTAAGCAAAATCCATCCTATTTCATCAGTGAATTGGGGCAGGGGCAGAGGCAGGGGCCTTTGTGTATTCAAAGATTCTAAACTAAAAGGAAAGACAAGGAAGTAGTTTGGGGAAGTATCATGTCTTGACTTTATTCTTTTCATAATTAACTCTTTTTTCAAGTCTTGAAGTTACCCTGTCACAATTAAAACACAATGCTTGCTGATTTTGCTGATGTAAAACAGCGTATGTTCACTGTGTGATATAAGGGCTACATATAGGGCAGAGGAAGCACATCCACGTGTGGTTAACTACTGTAAACATGTTGATGTGTTTCTGGGTTTCTTTTTTATTTTTATTTTCTGCTTTTTTTTTTTTTTTTTTTTTTTTTGAGCCAGGGTCTTGTTTTATTCCCTAGACTGACTTCAGCTTGTAATCTTCCTGCCCTGTCTTTCCAAACACTGTGATTTTGGCCTGCTTTTAAAAACCTGGGTGAGATTCCTCCCTGAATGCAACGTGTCTATAATAAGCACCTTTCCGGGTTCCTGTGATGTTTTGCAAACTTGGTGCTTAATGGCTTTATAACAGCCACCCCTGTGGACAAGCCCCTTGAGGACCCTTCATTAGAGTCACCCCCAGACAAGGAGCTACTATGTTGTTTGCCAGCCCAGGGTTTGCCAGGAAACAGTTTTCTGTAATGGTGGTGGCCTGCTGTAAACTTTTTACAAGAACCTGCCTGCCTAGCTCAGCCGCACATTCTTTTTTAATTTTCCTATAGTGTCAGTTTTCAAAACAGTGCCGGTAATGGAATGTATTGAACTTCCAGTGTTAGAAGCTGGGAGCAAAGGGTTCTGTGATTGCAAAGAGGGCTTCAGATGTGGCTGTTGGAGACCATCTGGTTCTTCTCACTTATTAGCAAAAAACGGCACCTTGAACTGAGTTTCTCAGTCCCGGGGCTGGAAGGACAGGGCTTGAGCGTGGGGGGCTCAGACACACTATACTTTTCTTTTTTTTTAATATTTATTTTTACTTTATGTGAACTGATGTTTTGCCTGCATGTATAACTGTGTAAGGGTGTCAGATCTTGGAATTACAGACAGTTGTTAGCGGCCATGTGGATGCTGGGAATCGAACTCAGGTCCTCCAGAAGAACAGCCAGTGCCCTTAACTGCTGAGCCATCTCTCCAGCCCCTGTTTTGTTTTTTGAAGACAGGGTTTCTTTGTGTAGCTTTGGAGCCTGTCTTGGAATTTGCTCTGTAGATCAGGCTGGCCTCAAACTCACAGTGATCCACTTGCCTCTGCCTCCTAAATGCTGGGATTAAAGGTGTGCACCACCGCCCAGCCATTTTCCACATTTTAATGCCGGGGTGGAAGACTGCAGGAGCATCTGTGGAGGCGGGCACAGCCTGGACTCATTGTGCTGAGCAGCTACCAGGGTTCTGGAACAGATGAGGACAACGGCAGAATTGCTTGTCTGAGGTGGAGTGAGGCCTTCAGCCTTGCAGGTTGAGGCACAGGGAGACCCAGGATGCAGAGGGCTTCAGGAGTCACAGAAAGGAGAGAACAGAACGGTAGGTAGAGTGTTTGGCGGTGGAACAGGTGTCTAATCCATGGGTTGATGGACAAGTGATCTTGGGATTGGAAGGCTTGCTGATGGAAGACAGAAGCAAGACCGTTGCCACATCTAGAGAGGCTAAGGTTCCCATCTCTATATTTCTTGCATGCTGTCTACCTCTGCTAACAGTGTTCTTTTGGTGAACACCGTACTAAGTACTTACTCAATCGTTTCCTCTGCCTTAGTTCAGGGAGAGAACAGAATAGTGATTGATTTGTCCTTTTCTTTAGGTCAAACTTGAAACTTCATCTCTTCATTTGTGCACTATATATCGTGATGAAACTCAACATAAGATACTGGTTTTGGTTAATCCCCAGGACACAAAGACAGGTCGGTAGCTAGTCAGTTTATTTATTCATTCATGTATTTATTTTTACGCATTTGTGTTTTGTCTGTGTATATGCCTGTGTGGGTGTCAGAGTTCTAAGAACTGGAGTTATAGTTGTTAGCTGCCATGTGAGTACTGGGAATTGAACCTGGGTCCTCTGGAAGAACAGCTAGTACTCTTAACCACTGTGCCATCTCTCCAGCCCCCTGGTTGGTAGTTATTGGCAGAAGTGGGGTGTGTGTTTGCATGTGTATGAAGTGCTGAGAATGAAACCTAGGGCCTTGAACATGCTGGACAATCCCTGTGACTGAGGGAAATATATAGCCCTGGGTTTGAGAAACAGGGCTCTTGCTTTTTGTGGTATACAATATATGGAAGTCAAATACTTAGGGGGTGATGGCAATGTCTGTTGTTGAATCTGGAAGAATATTAAGGTAGACTGGCTTGTTTTCATCTATTGGGTGTCCCTGTGACCTTGTAGGATGAAGGGGCCATTCTCATAATCAAATGCAGTAAATGAGGGCCTCAGAGAGGTTGAGTGATCTGTCAGAGGCCTTCAGCTAAGAGTCTGGGAGGGCTCAATTTTTGCAAAGTGACAACTGGTCAGGGGTTCTGTTTCTGGTGGTGATGGTCATAGAGTCTGTCACTCTATCTTCCCCTGCATTTACAGAGAAACTATTTGGGACACGCTTTTGTGACAGCTCCTTGGAGTACATGACCATAAGCATGTTCAGTTGCCTCTCAGGCAGAGGCTAGGGTGGGAGAGGGCTCTGGCGGTCAGTCACTGCAGGAATCCTTTTGGTATTATAATAAAACCTGGAGCCAGATATTGGCCAAGATCTGAAATATCAAGAAACGAACCATGGCCAGTTCTCACCCAGCCAACTCCTCAGGCCGAACAGGTCCTATCTCCGTGAGTTCTCAGAACTTCTGCCTTCTCCTGCCTTTTCTTTCTTTCTTTCTTTCCCGGAGCAGCTATTTCAATTCTTAGTGCTAGGATTAAAATTGGGTGCCACCGCTGCCTGCCTCTGTTGGCCTTGAACTCACAGAGATTCGGAGGATCTCTGCCTTCCTGAGTGATGGGATCCAAGGCATGGGTCACCTCTCCCTGACCTTCTGGCCTAGCTCCTGGTGGCTTTGTCCTCTGATATTCCAGACTATTTTTATTAAGTATACAGTATATCACTACAGGCGGTGAGCAGCCTGTGGTGGGGAGGACCAGCTGGCTGGTCTGCCTGAACCCGGAGCTCTAGTAAACTGGCAGGGGGCACCTTACTTCTGACCTCAGAGCAAACAATTCCTGTATTTTTGGTTGTGAGCCTAGCCTTTAACGGCTGAGCCATCTCTCCAGCCCCAGAGTAAGCAATTCTATATGGCATTTTTCTTGTTTGTTTTACCTTTCTTACAATGCCAATTTTTGGGGGCAAGCTCTTTAAAAGTATGTAAGTGTTCTTTGTGCTAAATGTGAGACTTACGTGTGCTTAGCTTGCTGTCTGGGTGTTGGGGGTGTGGAGACAGAGCCTTCTTATTGTGCTGGGGATGACAGAGGCTGTGTGAGAGCTCTCTGATTGTAGGGAGGCTGCCTCCCCCCTCTATCCCGCTCAAGAGAGGGTCTGTGATGATACCAGACTTTTGATATTACCTTGAGTCTGCAACCACACTACAGGGGAGAAGGGGAGTCAGTCGTTCAGTGTAGGGTTATGAAAGCCTCTTAAAAGACTCATTTTAGGAAAATGTCTAAATATCAGCAGCTCCTCCACTCTGTTTAGACATTGAAAAGAATCTAGTTATACGTCTTTAAAGACACTCTGCATTATGTAAACATCTGATGGATTCTTAGAAATCTGTTTTCCATTTGCACTGTACTTAATTTTCTGTTGTTTTTTAAAGAGTATACCCAAATGCATATTCATAAGTGCTAAGATCCCACTGTGGCCCCATGGTCATATGCGAGAGTGCTTTAAATAAGATTTCCAAGTGGCATCCTGCTGGCTGTGATTGTTTATGATCTCAGACAAGCACTCATATTCCTGATGCCCATGTACTCTACTCCAGTATTTAGAAGGCATTTTGAGTTTTTCACAGAATGTACATTTTGGGACTTGAGATTAGCAGACCCTGTAGTACAAGGATTCTTCACAGCTATGGCCCCTGTGCTATGACCCTTGTGCTAAGCTGTGTCTATGCAGAAGGGAATTGCTGGCTCCTGTACCATTATCTTTACATTCTGCTGAAGGCAGATGTGTGTTTAAATGGAAGCTAAAGGGACCAGAAGCTGTTTGATTGGCCCTGCGTATGAGTTAATTATTGATAACTGTGTGTGAGTTAATTATTGATAAACTGGTTGATTCCATTACAGTGACTTCCGATAAGTCTGTAAGCAAATGAAACCATCCTGGAAGGACAAGTTCCCCGGTGGCAAGCAGTTGATGTTTTATGGCATCCTGCTCAAACATGAGGGATGAAGCCTTCCACCATTGTCCTGGTAGGAAATTGCAAAATACATTCCACATAAAAGTGGCTTTAGAAGCTGGCGTTCTCCGTCTCTGCTGCTCATATTTATTCTGATTTTCTACATAGCAGCTGGTTTATACTCCCTAAGGGGAAATGGACAAAGGTATTCAGCCGCCCAGCTTCCTATGTGACCTCAGCTTCCCAAGGGCCTTTATGTACTTCTTTATGCTTTATTTCCCTCATTTTTAATTATTAATTGATCTCAAGTGTTTAAAATGCTAGAAGTGCGTCCTCATGCGGAATGAAGGCACCCTTCCCCTTCTTCCCTATGAACTCCAGAGCCCTCCTCCTAGTTCCGTGATTGCCACCGCTGTGACTTTGCTTTGCTTTTTTCTTCCTGTGTCCTGCATATGCAACAGGGCAAGTAGGGACTTGGGTGTCAAGTGAAGCGACCTGAAGTCTTGGTTCAGGCAGCTCCTGCTTGTATCAGCGGAGTTATTTGGCTTCTCTGAGCATCCAGTTCACCATTTACAAAACAGAACATTTTATACTTCCCAGGATGTTTGTGGAGACTGGATGACTTCAGCAGAAACTACAATGATTTGGGACTCTCCCAGCAGAGGGAAGGATGTCTGTAGTCTCCACGGCAAGCCTGGCTTTCCCTCTCCTTTGTGTTCTCATTGTGATAGAAAGGCATGATTTCAGAGGGATAGGCTCATGTGCTAATTTCTAGCCAAACTCTGAGCACGAATTGTGTCCCAGACAGATCCTGCCTGCCATACCACAGGCAGTCTAGTGTGACTTTGAAAAGTGCCTATTCGGTACGTGTCATATACTTGATCTGAAAACACCAGCGGATCAGGGGTAGGCTGGGGGCCCACATGGCCATCCTGGGTAAAAAAAGATAGGCATTCCAATGAGGGGTGATGGCAGCTGTGATCTAGTGCTGCTGGGAAGGGAAGAAGATAGTGTTTCTAATGACCTCCTTTGCCAGTCCGGCCACGTCTGAAGCAAATGGGGTTTGCCTATGGAAGGTTTAGGGGTCAAAGAGAGGAATGGAACAATGCCTGAGAAGACCAGAGTACTGGTGCCTGGTGGGAGATGGAGAGATGTTTCAGGGGTTAAGAGCATTTATTTATGAGTTTGAATGCTAGCGTCGAACAAGCCTGGTCTCACATATTCCTTTATCTCCAGTTCCAAGGGATCTGATACCCTCTTCTGTGTGTGTGTGTGTGCGTGCGCGTGCGCGCACACACACTCGCACGCACATACACGCGCACACACACATGCACGCACATATACACACGCACACACACACACGCGCGCGCGCACACACACACACACACGCACACACAC
>PVIH01022616.1:0-26731 GCA_004025045.1 Sigmodon hispidus | reverse complement strand
TTTTTATGTCCCCCTTTTCATTTTTGAGTTTGTTGATTTGGATACTCTCTTTCAGCTTTTGGTTATTGTGCATGAGGGTTTATCTATCTTGTTGACTTTTTCAAAGAACCTATCCTTTAATTCTTTAATTTTTTGTATTGTTCTTTTTGTTTCAATTTTATTGATTTCAGTTCTAAGTTTGATTATTTCCTGCTGTCTACTCTTCTATATCAGTTTGCTTCTAATTTTTCTAAGACTTTCAGCTGTGCTTCTATTTTTCTAGTGTGGGATTTCTCTAGGTTTTTCATATAGGCCTCTAGTCCTATGACTTTTCCTCTTAAGACTGCTTTCTTTGTGTCCCACAATTTTGGGTACTTTGTGGAATCATTTTCATTCATCTCTAGGAAGCCTTTGATTTCTTTCTTAATTTTTCCTTGACACAGAGGTGGTTCAGTTTAGTGAAGCTTAGTTTCCATGAGTTGGTAGGCTTTCTGTGATTTTTTGATGTTGAATTCTACTTTAGGCCCTGGTTGTCTGATGTGATGCAAAGGATTATTTCTATTTTTATATCTATTGATATCTGCTTTATGACCAATTATGTTGCCAATCTTAGAGAAAGTTCCATGTGGTGCTAAGAAATATGTTTATTCCTTTGCATTTGGGTAGAAGCTTTTGTAAATATCTACTAAATCTATTTGTTTCATAACCTCTGTTAGACTCTTTATTTCTCTATTGAATCTCTGCCTGGTTGGCCTATTCAAGGGTGAAAGCAAAGTATTAAAGTTTCCCAATATTAGGGTTGGTAAATGCTGTGGAATTAGAGGTTCAATAGTGTTTTTCACATAGATTGGTACCCTAATATTAGAGGCATAATTATTTAGGATTCAAATCTTATCTTGATCTATTTTTCCTGAGATGAACAAGTAATGGCTATTCTAGGCTCTTTTAATTGATTGTAGTTTGAAATCTCCTTTGTTAGATTTTAGGCTTGCAAATCCAGCTTGTTTCTTAGGGCCATTTATTTGGAAATTTTTTTCCAACCCTTTACTCTTAGTTTGTGTCTTTCTTAAAGGGTGAGGTGTATTTCTTGAAGGCAGCAGAACTGTTTTTGTATCCATTATGTTAGTGTGTGTCTTTTTATAGGTGAATTGAGTTCATTGACATTAAGGGATATTAGTGATCATTGATTTATATGTCATGTTATTTTTGATGGTAGCTTATATGTATTTCTTTTATTTGGGCTTTTCATCTGTGGGAATATCAATTGTTTGTGGTTTCATGGGTATATCTGGGATTCTTAGGTTGGAATTTTCCCTCTAATGCTTTAGGGAGGGCCAGATTTATAGATAGGTATTGTTTAAGTCTGACTTTGGCAAGAACTATTTTGTTTACTCCATCTAAGGTTTTGCTGGGTATAGTAGTCTAGGTTCACAGCCATGCTCTTTTAGTGTCTTTAGAACTTCTGAACAGGACCTTCTTGTTTTCTTTGTGTCCACTGAATACTTATTCTGATGGGTCTGCATTTATATGTAAGTTGGCCCTTCACTTTTGCAGGTCTTAAAACTTTTTCTTTGTTTTGTATATTTTGTGGCTTGATTATCATGTGGCGAGCAGACATTTTATGGGGGTTACATCTATCTGTTGTTCTACAGACGCTCTAAGAAATGGAATAACAATCTAAACAGATTATTCCCAACAGAAAAATCTCAAATTGCTTATAAATATTCAAAGAATTGTTCAACATACTCATCAAATCAAAGCAACTCTGAGAGACAGTCTTAGACATATCACAATAGCTAAGATTAAAAATACTCAGACAGCCTATGCTGGAGGGCTTATAAGATAAGGGGAACACTCTTCCATTGCTGATGAGTATGTAAACTTCTATAGCCACCTTTGAAATCATTATGACAGTTTCTTAGAAAACTGGGAATTAATCTGTGTCATGACCAAGAAATAACATTCATGGAAATATCCTCAAAGAATGTACATTCCTACCACAAAAACACTTTATCAATTATGTTCATAGGTGCATTATGTATAATATACTTAATTTTTAACAAACTAGATGCCCTTCAACTGAAGAATAGCTAAATAATATGTGGTATACATTCACAATGGAATATTATTAAGCAGTAAAATGCTGAAACAAAACAAAATACAATAAAAAGCACACCAAAAATAGAATAGATTTTTGTTGTTGTTGTTGTTGATCAACAAATCCTGGACATAGTATTTGCCCTAGAGTATAGTTGATATTCAGTTTTATTCTATTTGTTTATTTATTTACTTATTTATTTATAAATGAATTCTTCCCCCACATAAATCTTCTTGTTCCCTCTCCTTTACCCCTCCCAGTTTCTCCTGGTCAGCCTTCAGCCTCCATCTTCCAATCCCCTCAAGATAAATGGCAAGAAGTTCCATGGTAGATCAGATCACTATCCATTACATGGAGGTCTGATTTCCTTCTTCTAATGTCAAACTGGGTTAGGTGTTCCTCTGGATAGAATGGGCTCTGAAGTACTATTGACAGACCCAAGACTTAGGGTACTATCCTCGGGAAGGGGGGCCCCAAGAACCCAGACTCCAAGCCGTTGATGTAAAATAACATGAGGTTTATTACATCTGCAGACGGGCTACCTCCCTGCCTCGGGAAGCAAGGGAGTAGCAAGCGAGGGGCAATCCCATATCTCTTTTAAAGGCTAAGACCATAAAATCACCATAGCAACAGGGGCAACACATGATTGGTCACTTTAAAGGTCATACTATAATAATAAGGTTGTTCACAGTGGTCATGGAGTTGCCTTAAGACCAGCTGGTCAGGGGGCTTTTACAACTGGGTGTTGGTCACTGCTATTCTGCTTGGAACTTCTGGTATTTTAACCACAGGTTCAACTAGACCATTATGTCTTATCTGAGTTGATTATGGCTATCTGGACTGGGTCACTCTGTTTCCTGGGACAGACTTTATTTCCTTGTACTCCTGGGGGGGGGTGCTCTGCTGAATACCTGAACTGAATGCCTGGTTCAAGCCTTAGAACCCAGGGTCCTTCATTCCCCCATTTTCTCTTTGGGTATTGTCTCAATCATGAGACTCTGGCAATATGCTCATGGCAGTAGTCTATCTAGAAGATGGTCTTGTGCCCCACCCCTGCAGGCCCAAACTTATCTGAAAGGTCTCAAAAGAGCAAATGGGACCTGATTTGCAAAGTCAACTCTAGGCTGTAGGGACCTTTGGCCTTCCCAAAAAGATTTGTCTCCTATGTCAGGTTTCCTTTTAACTTTGCATTTCAATCTTTTAGGGGTTTGGGGGTGTACCAGGGCATAGTAGATTCCCTTTGCTGCTTCAAGCTGACATTGGGCCACTGTTCTTAGGGCCCCAAAAGGTTGAAAAGCTAGTAAAGGAACTAAGCTCCAGGGCTTCTGTCAGGAGTGCATAGCTGTCTGATCCAGTAGCCGAGAGACAGGAAACAGCCCATATCTGTAGAACTGGTTCACCGGCTTCCAGCAAGTCCAGAGCTCTTAGTCAAGTGGAAATCTGTTGAGATATGTTAATACTGAGAACAAAAGTTAGAATTTAAATCTTGGGCCCAGTCTTAGTAATTTGGGAAGGGCAGGAGTCCTCAAACCAAAAGAGAGAAGTATCATCCTTAGGAACAGACAGGTGGGAAAAACTTAGGCTGTACTTATCTGGAATCTTTTTGGCCTCTGTGAGTTGGATCCAAATTCTATGAGACTCTTAAGCTCACACAAATTGCAAAAAGACATAAGAATTTTAATTATTTTAGTATTTTCAATCAGGCTTTATAAAATGAGCTTGAAAACTAGCTATCACCTTGGAGAAAGATCTGATTGTCTAATTCTACCAAGCTGACAAAATTATAACTAGCCCAGCCATCAATACTTGCAGAGACCTGAGAAGGATAAATTATACCTGAGTGCAGAATGAGCAGCTTCTGAATCTACTAAAAACAACAGAGACTAGTCCATACCCAGTTAGCCATACCCAGGTCTCCACCTAAGCTGGAGGCAGAAGTATCCAAACAGCGTCAATCTTCAGCTGCCAGGCATTTAGGGTAGGAGATTTTTCCCCACAGTAGAGGGACACATGGGAGAAGACTGACCTTACTTTGTCTAGGCAAAAGGGTTCAATCAATTCTCTAACGTCCTCAGATCTAGGCCGGGTTCATGGCAGCAGGCAGGCATTGTGCTATGGCATCTTGCCCAGGTTAGCACTGCTTCAATCCAGAGGAAGATCCTGGTGTTTCATAATCTTCTTTGGAGACCTTGGGTTACTATTAGGATCTGGAAGTCTCTGGCTGAGAAATAAACATTTTAAATGCCATATCCTGCAGATCTCTGAAATATGAGGGCTGCACAGGTATATCTGCATAGAAAAATTTTGTTTCTAGTTATTTGTTGTAAGCTTACCCTGAAACTTATATAAGAGACTAAATCTCAACCCTGTAATTAATCACAGTACTTACAAGAATGACTGCTTATGTATCTTAATAGCCTTGAATTAGCTTTCATTGTTTTCATTAGTATATTTCACAAATATTTCTTGGATGTCTTTATTATGACTCTAAATCTTAAAAAGTTCATTCTCAAAACTATGTGCTGAACTTAGATTTAAGATCTATGTCTGGCAAGATAAGCTGTCTTTGCAACCTTGATTACATACTTATAAACTTGTTTTCAGATAAATTAAAACAATTTCTAGCACATAGAATCTATTTGTACACTCAGCATGGAGTCTGTATGCTCAAATTAGGTCATCTGCCAAAGTTCTTGTCACATAAATATCAATAGTGCATGATGATTGATAAAAGTAAACTAATTTCAGCATTTTAACAATTATAGTTATATTCACATATACACAGTTGGATCCAAGTTACATACATACATATATACATACATACAAATTTAAAGCTATCTCTCATTCACACATAGTTAACTCTAAGTCACATACATGTCCATATAACCATACATATGTTGTAAACATTTTTCAGTGAAGAATCAGAATCTAATTCCAAAATGAAGAAAAACCAAATTGAATTAACCCAAATATCTTACAGTTTCATTTTTTTTAAAAAAAAATATTCAGTATTGGCAGGTATGAGAAACCACAGCAAACAAAATCCACATCACCTCTGACCTTCTATAACATTCTATATACATTGTACAGCATTTTATATATACCTTCAGTCAGTCTCCCTAATTCCTTAGGCATCTTTGCTTCAGACATTCTTTTTCCTGTCCCTTTATTATTCCAATCCTCTGACTTCTCTATCATTCTCTGGACAACATTAAAACTTTCACAGTTCTTTTTTTTGTGGTTCTCTTCAGTATGCATACACTGTAGCAACACACGACCAACATGAAGCATCTGAGACTAGCAAAAGAGTTTTTGCTTTTCTTACCTAATAATTTGTAACCAACCTCTGTAAAAGATGACAAATCTGCTGGAACTGAATGATCAAAGCAACAGTCGCTTTGTCTCAGCAACTACAGCCAGTGACCGACCAAAAATGCAATCCAAAATGGAGTCATGTCATATGCTTTCAAATTTTCTCATGCATAGATTTTTAATTATAACAGATTTTAACCTTATTTAATAATTTCTATCACTGTTATATCAAAAATGTTTGAACTCCTGCTAAGTTCTGATTCTTGACCAAAAGTGCAGTCAAAGCAGCTGTGGGTGGTGACTGACTGCTATTGGGAATAGAGATAGCAAAAATATTTTAACCATTTTTTTCTCAGCTTTATGATTTTAACAAAATTAGAAACACATCAGAGCAGCATAGATAACTTTCTTGAGAAACAGACAAAACTTCTCAACAAGGCAAATAGAACTTTCTGACCAGAAATGAAACCAAATGAGCAGGTAACATCCGAGTTACAAAAATGCATACACATGAGTCCAAACACACATTCTGTGGCCACAATTTTCACATACTCACACATTCATCAATAAGCGTAGCCTGGCTAAAATATTTGCATAGATAACCATGAAGAGAGCAATGAACAGTTTTCAGAAGGCTGCTGTGGAAATGCTCCCAGGCAACAAGAGGTCCCCCTGGGTCTCGGGAAGATCCTGGATTCTTGGTCCTGGTCTTCCATTGTAGATAGACTCCAGAACAGAAAACACTTAGACAACTGACAAACACAAAGCAAACACAATCCGAGGGGTGGGCAACTCAGCTACAGAGATACAGAAGGGAGCAGCCGCGAACGGCTCCATTCCCCAGGAAGGGGAGACACCAAGATTCCTAACTTCCTCTCAGACAACCCTAGAGGAGACCTCCAGGGAGGGGACCAAGGGGGCCTGGAATCAAGGCATGTCTGCCTGCCTTCCCCACTGGCCCAAACACAGACAACCCTAGAGGAGACCTCCAGGGAGGGGACCAGGGGGGCCTGGACTCAAGGCATGTCTGCCTGCCTCCCCCACTGGCCCAAATACAGACAACCCTAGAGGAGACCTCCAGGGAGGGGACCAGGGGGGTCTGGACTCAAGGCACATCTGCCTGCCTCCCCCACTGGCCCAACAATACTGGTCCTGTGCAGGCACAAAAAACAGATGCCAAATCACCCAGACAAGAGACAAAGACACAACAGACACAGAACAATTCGAGCTCGTTCTTACCTCCAACCGGTCGCAGAGTGGGGGTTCAGGGGCACCCCATAATCCTGGACGAACTCCCACATGATAGACCCCAGACTTAGGGTACTATCCTCCGGAAGGGGGGCCCCAAGAACCCAGACTCCATGCTGTTGATGTAAAATAACAAGAGGTTTATTACATCTGCAGATGGGCTACCTCCCTGCCTCGGGAAGCAAGGGAGTAGCAAGCAAGGGGCAATCCCATATCTCTTTTAAAGGCTAAGACCATAAAATCACCATAGCAACAGGGGCAACACATGATTGGTCACTTTAAAGGTCACACTATAATCGTAAGGTTGTTCACAGTGGTCATGGGGTTGCCTTAAGACCAGCTGGTCAGGGGGCTTTTACAACTGGGTGTTGGTCACTGCTATTCTGCTTGGAACTTCTGGTATTTTAACCACAGGTTCAACTAGACCATTTTGTCTTATCTGAGTTGATTATGGCTATCTGGGCTGGGTCACTCTGTTTCCTGGGACAGACTTTATTTCCTTGTACTCCTGGGGGGGGGTGCTCTGCTGAATACCTGAACTGAATGCCTGGTTCAAGCCTTAGAACCCAGGATCCTTCACTAGTTGATACATAGAAACAAAATCTGATCCCTGTTTCAAGGCTCCAAATACTGCTCAATGTCAGTGGATAGTTGCTTATCATTGGAGGGAGTAGTTACTTTTCTCAAAGTTTCCCCAGTGGCTTTTGTTAATACAGTGTGCTCCCCAGATCTCTAGCTTATCATCACTGTGAAAATTTTTCCATAAAAGTGGGAAACACACTCCAATGCATTTGCACAGAAGGCCATTTCCTAAATGTAAAACCAGTTAGACAGACAGTATGAACAACAATTAATAAGTGGGATCTCCTGAAACTGTAAGACAAAAGACACAGTCATTAAAACAAAATGACAGCCTACAGAATGCAAAAAGATTTTCACCAACCCTACAAGTGACTAGGACTGATTTAAAAAATATAGAGAAAACTCAAGAAACTAAAGCCCCAAACTATGAATAACCCAGTTTATAAAATTGGGATCAAAACTAAAAAGGGAATTTCCTACAGAAAAATTACAAATAGCTGAAAGACCCTTGAAAAAAATGCACATCTTTAGCCATCAAAGAAATGCAAATCAAAACAACTTTGAGACACTAACTTATACCTTTCTGAAAGGCTAAGATCAAAACAAAAATGAAAGTCTATGCTGGAGAGGATGTACAGCAAGGGGAATATTCCTCCATTGTTGGTGGGAATATAAACTTTTCAGCCCCTCTGGAATGCTGTATAGAGATTCCTCAGAAATCTCAAAATCACTCTCCTCTAAGATCTGGCAATACCACTCTTGGGAATATATCCTAAACATGCATATTAATACCCTAAAAGCATTAGTTGAACTGTGTTCATAGCAGCATTATTTGTAATAGCAAGAACCTGGAAACAACCTACATGCCCCACAACTGACGAATGGATGACCAGTCTATGGTAAATCTACACAATGGAGTACTATTAAGCAATAAGAAAAAAAAATGATATCCTAAAATTGATAGACCCCAGACTCAGGGTACTATCCTCGGGAAGGGGGGGCCCAAGAACCCAGACTCCAGGCCGTTGATGTAAAATAACATGAGGTTTATTATGTCTGCAGACTGGCTTCCTACCTGCCTCAGGAACAAGGGAGTAGCAAGGGAGGGGCAATCCCATATCTCTTTTAAAGGCTAAGATTATAAAATCACCATAGCAACTGGGGCAACACATGATTGGTCACTTTAAAGGTCACACTATAAACATAAGGTTGCTCACAGTAGTCATGGCGTTGCCTTAGGACTAGCTGGTTAGGGGGCTTTTACAACCAGGTGTTGGTCACAACTATTCTGCTTGGAACTTCTGGTATTTTAATCACAGTTTTGACCAGACCATTATGTCCTATCCAAGTTGAATACGGCCATCTGTGCTGGATCACTCTGTTTCCTGGGACAGACTTTTAGGCTTTTAGTTCCTTGTTCTCATGGGGGGTGCTCTGCTGAATACCTGAAATGAATGCCTGGGTCAAGCCCTAGAACCCAGGGTCCTTCATTACCCCATTTTCTTTTTCGGTACTGTCTCAATCATGAGACTCTGGCAATATGCTCATGGAAATAGTCTATCTAGGAGATGGTCTTGTGCCCCACCCCTGCAGACCCAAACTGATCTGCAAGGTCTCTAAAGAGCAACTGGGAACTGACTTGCAAAGCCAACTCTAGGCTGTAGGAACCTTTGGCCTTCACAAAAGATTTGTCTCCTTTGTCAGGTTTTCTTTTAGCTTAGCATTTCAACCTTTTAGGGGTTTGGGGCTAATGCAGCGTAGTAGGTTCTCTTTATTACTGCTTCAAGCTGACATTTGGGGTGCTGTTCTTAGGTCCCCAAAAGGTTGAAAAGCTAGTAAAGGAACTAAGCTCCAGGGCTTCTGTCAAGAGCACATAGTTGTTTGATCCAGTAGCCAAGAGACAGGAAACAGCCCAAATTGGTAGAACTCATTCACAGGCTTCCAGCAAGTCCAGAGCTCCTAGTCAATTGGAAATCTGTTGAGATACATTAAAACTAAGAACAAAAGGTTAGAATTTAAATCTTGGGCCCAGTCTTAGTAATTTGGGGAGGGCAGGAGTCCCCAAACCAGAAGCATCTTAAGGGACAGACAGGTGTGAAAAGCTTAGGCTATACTTATCTGGAATCTTTTTGGCCTCTGTGAGGTGGAACCAAATTCTATGAGTCTCTTAAGCTCATACAAATTGCAAAAAGACATAAGAATTTTAGTTATATTAGTATTCCCTATCAGGATTTATAAAATTAGCTTGGAAAACTGGCTATCACCTTGGAGAAGGATCTGATTGTCTGATTCTACCAAGCTAACAAAGTTATAACTAGCCCAGCCATCAATACTTATAGAGATCTGAGAAGGATAAATTATACCTAAGTGCAGAATGAGCAGCTTCTGAATCTACTAAAAACAACAGAGACCAGTCATACCTAGTTTCTGGTATTTTAATCACAATTTCAACCAGACCATTATGTCCTATCTGAGTTGATTACAGCTATCTGGGCTGGGTCACTCTGTTTCCTGGGACAGACTTTTAGACTTTTAGTTCCTTGTTCTCATGGGAGGTGCTCTGCTGAATACTTGAACTGAATGCCTGGGCAAGCCCTAGAACCCAGGGTCTTTCAAAAATTTTCAGGCAAATGGATGGATTTGAAGACTATCCCCCTGAGAGAGGTCTCTTTTTCATCTACTCTAAATGTTTTGTTTTTATATAAATTTTGATACTGATTTTCAAAAAACAATAAAAATAGTTATACAAAAAAGCCCTATTATCTTGCTCATATAGAGTCTCCTCAACTCCCCTCAACTGGAACAGGACCTCAGCCCAGTACTCAGCCATGTATCCCGGCCTCTACCACTTCATTATTGGATGTAGATTCTGTGATGACATATGGGTGATCATTTATTTTATTAAAGGCAAAGTTTTGTCTAGGTAACATCTTCACTATTTGTTGGAGACCTAGTCAGGGACATTTTGTTAGTTCTTGTAGGTTACAATAGCACCCAGTCATTTTCCAACTCCACATTGGCTTCCTATATTAAGATCTCCCTCTCTCTAGTTTTCTGCTTCCTTGATGATCCTCTCACTCAATCATCTCATTCTCTCATAATTTGTTCTGACACCTTCTTAGCTGTAGCCCCTTATGCTCCCAATTAGCTAGGAAGATACTCTATATATTCTCTTCTTTTGTTGTTATTTTTTGTGGGTGTGTTTTATATCATTTTATTCACTCATAATCTTTCAATAAAATAAGAATGCTTCTGATTAATGTCCACTAATGAATGAGAAAATTTCCTGCTTATCTTTCTGGGATAGTGATATATCCCTCAAGAAGATATTTTCCAAATCTATCCATTTGCCTGTGAAGGTTAGGAAATGATTTTTTCTTACTGCTGAGTAGTACTCCATTGTGTACATGTACCACAGTTTGATAATCCATTCTTCAGTTGAGGGGCACCTAGGTTGATTCAAGTTTCTTGCTATTATGAATAGTGTTGCTATGAATATAGATGATCTATGCTTTTGGGGTACAAATATGCATTTATAGTTTATTTCTGGATCTTTGGGGAGACTGATATCCAGTTTTCTGAGAAACTACCACACTGCATTCCAAAGTGGCTGAACAAATTTACACTCCCACCAAAGATGGAGTAGTGTTCTTTTTGCTCCACATCCTCTACAGCATAGGTTGTCATCTGTGTTTTTAATCTTAGCCATTGAGACAGGTGTAAGGTGGTTTGATTTGCATTTCTCTTATGGCTAATAATGCTGAGAACTTTTTTATGTGCCTTTCAGACATTTGTAATTGTTCTGCTGAGAATTCTCTTTTTAGTTCTGAACCCCAATCTTCAATTGGGTTTTTTAGGGTTTTGGGCTTTACTTTCTTGACTTCTCTATATGTCTTTGAAATCAGTACTCTGTCAGTTGTAGGGTTGGGGAAAAACTTTTCCCATTCTGCAGACTGCCATTTTCTTTTATTGACTATGCTCTTGGTCTTATAGAAGCTTCTCAGTTTCAGGAGGTTCCACTTACTGATTGCTGTTGATAGTGTCTGTGTTATATTTAGGAAGTGGTCACCTGTGCCAATGCATTGGAGAGTATTTCCCAATTTCTTTTGGATCAAGTTTAGTGTAGCTAAGTTTATGTTGAGGTCTTGGTTCACTTGGATTTGAGTTTTGTGCAAGGTGACAGGTTTGGATGCATTTGCATTTTTTTTAAAAAACTAACAGCCAGTTATGACAATACTATTTGTTGAAGATATTCTCTTTTTTTTCAATAGAATATTTTTGGCCTCTTTGTCAAAAATCAGGTATTCACACACAATTTAGCTAAAGGCTTTAGAATAATTACAATAAAACTCACCTAGAATGAGTAGCCAGCAGGAAATAATAAAACATAGGGCTAAAATAGTACAACAGAGACAAAGAAAACAATATAAAGAATCAATTAATCAAAGATTTGATTCTTTGAGAAATCAACAAGATAGACAAACCCTTATCCAAACTAACCAAAAGACAGGAAGAAAGTATCCAAATTAACATTACCAGAAGTGAAAAGGGGACATAACAACAAACACCCAGGAAACTTAGAGAATCATCAGGTCATACCTTGCATACCTATACTCTACTAAAATGGAAATCCTAAAAGAAATGGACAGCTTTCTGGACAAGTACCAATTTCCCAAATCAAATCAAGAACATTTTAAAGACCCAAACAGGCCTATAACCACAAAAGAAATTGAAGCAGTTATTTAAATTCTCACAAATAAAAGAAGTTCAGCACAAGATGGTTTCACTGCAGAATTCTACTATTCAATAAGAGCTAATTCTGATACTCCTCAAACTTTTCCATACAGAAGAAACTAAAGGAACACTGCCAAACTCTTTTTTATGAGGCCACAATCACCCTGATACCTAAGCCACTCAATGATGCAACTAAGAAAGAAAATTACAGACCAGTCTCCCTCCTGAACATTAATACAAAAATACTCAACAAAATTTTGGCTCCTATGCTTAAACTTTACCTGACAATCTAGTGGAATCTATGTAACCATCACAATCAAATGAAGGTCACGGAGACATAAGCTTCTTTACCATGAAAAATTTGAAATTAACTAAAAGGGGAAACTTAGGTTATGAAACTCCATTTGGATCCTGGTTAAAAGACATCATTGCCAGACCCTTGAGTCTGGGAGGAAGGGACCCTACCAAGTGATCCTGATGATCCCCCACGGACCTCAAACAACATGGAATCCTTTTGTGAATTCACTGCTCTCAAATGTGCTCTTCAGACACCATTTGCCTGCCCGGAACCAAGGTGTGGAAAGTCTCTCCTCATGTGTCTAACCCCTTAAAGCTTAGAATCCACTGTCTTGATACCACACCTGGTTTGGTTGATGTTGGGGATGGCTCCCATCTACCAGAAGGGGTTGATAGCATGTGCAGACATGAACCTGCACCAAGACTAGAACTTGATGTGGATTCTTAACAGTCCAGCTTCTGACATTTTTCTACTTCTGGCCACTGTAATATATCAGATAGACACTTCATTTCCTAAAATGACTTTTGAACTTGGGCAATTTGCTGAAGATCTGTCCACCAATCAAACATCCCTGAGAGTCTGCAAATGGTATGTGTGCGTGGACAAAAAGCAGTCAAAGGCATGTGGAAGGATTGGTGATTTTTCCTGCTGGTCATGGGGCTGTGGGTCTAGTGCTTCAGGATGGACAGTGACCAAATCTGACTTGGTAATTTTTGCATGGGCTGATAAACTGGCAGGCTTGAAATTTCCCTTGAATTCTCTGGTAACTATTGACTTTACTGACTAGAGATGCCAAGTCTGTTGGTTGAATGGATGCCATTAGGGTCTGAGAGTGTTTGACCTGACAAGACCAGATGTAGGCATCATTTTGTCCAGCATCTTAACTCCCCCTCCTGGGGTGACCCTAACCCTTAGAGCTTTCATACTTAATCACCCAGGGAGGGTGATTCAGATCACCTGATAGCCCTCCTTCAAAAATTCTTTGAATTCTTAAATTCTTCTAGGCCAACAACAATTCTTGTTGGTTATGCTATGATACCCAGCCCCCTCTCTAGCAAGTAGTCATAGTACTGGGGGAATACATTTAGACCTAGGAATCTAGGAAATGATGGTGGCAGTTCAAGGTTAAGTTGACCTTGCAGCAGGTCAAGAGCCAGGGGCTATGCATAGGAACAGTTCCAACAAGTTACCAAACACTGTGTAACCAAACCCAGCAGTTTAATGCCACTCCTCTAGGGTACTTAGTCCTTCCTAATATTACCTAGTGGACTTGCTCAAACAGGCTGACCCCTTGTGCTCATGTTCAAGTGTTTAACCAAACCAAAGGATTTTGTATTTTTATTCACCTGTTACCTAGGCTAATCTGTCATATGTAAGGTGATCTGCTGGACCCCTCTATACCTGTAGCCTATTCCATCATAAGAGGGAACCTTTCACCACCTGACCCTTAGCATTTTATTAGGAGCAAGCTTAGAAGGCGTAGGGACAGGTGTTAATTCCTTGATTACACAACAACAACATTGTGCCTCTTTAAGGCTTTCCATTGATGAAGACATAGAAAAGTTAGAACAGTCTATATCTCACTTCCAAGTATCTTGGAGCTCACTAGCTGAG
The DNA here is from genome assembly GCA_004025045.1 of Sigmodon hispidus. Classification (NCBI taxonomy): domain Eukaryota; kingdom Metazoa; phylum Chordata; class Mammalia; order Rodentia; family Cricetidae; genus Sigmodon; species Sigmodon hispidus. The sequence goes on along the minus strand of PVIH01022616.1, from coordinate 12,866 downwards.
GTATTAATGCAGAATTGATGGGGGCTACACCTGTTATTCTGAAAAGTTGGTCTGTGAGGAAGGTCAAGGCAGACTTGCCTTGGGGGCTTTGTTTACTAGATACCAATCTTGTCTTCTGCCCTGGCTATCTGTAATGAAAACTCAGACAGGGTTTAGAGCCAGTGGAGTTGGTTTCTTCTGTGATTTTGGGTCACTTACTTGGCTACTTTGAGGCAGGGGAGGAATAAAAGGTTTAAGGTTAGACAAATGAATCCAATGTGGGAAGCCTTCAAGTTTAGCATCTATGGGAGTTGTCAGAATTACTTTAGGTGATCCCATCCACTTTGGGGTGAGGGGAGAAGGTCGTTATATATATTGCTTGAAGAGTAATCAAAAGTTATTTTACATTCCTCTCAACCTTAACATTTTAAAATTTTTATGTCTATTTTGTAAAAAATATCCAGCTATTTCAATGATCAAAATATTTAAACAGTACCTGAAATGAATTCTTTTTATTCACTTATAAAATTGAAATGACTGAGTTTCTTTCATTTTTGACAGTTGATATGACTCAATGCATAAAAGTGCTTTTCTTGTAATCCAGATGCTGTAGTTTGATCACTTGTTCCATCATTAAAAAGGAACAGAAAAACCACAAAACATCATTTGCCATATAATCCCCATAACAGTTCTTCCCACATACATTTTATCTATAATCTTCTCTTAATGATTTCCCATAATTACAGTGTACCTAACCATCTTTGTGTATTTTTAAGTATTAATAAATAAGACCAAACCAAACAATAATAGAGATAAAAGAAGAATTCCAGCTGAAATACATAGGAAATATATCCAACAAAATCATCAAGTAAAACTTTTTCAACCTAAAATAAAAAATGGCCTATGAAGATTCAAGAGGCTTACAGAATATCAAATAGACTGGACCAAAAAACAGTGCACTCATCTTTTAATAATCAAGACATTAAACATACATAAAGGAAAGAATATTAAGTGCAACAAAGTAAAAGGGACAAGCAACAAATAAAGGCAGACCTATCAGAATTACACCTGACATCTCAATGGAATCTCTGAACAACAGAAGATACTGAAGAGACATTTTGCAGACACTAAGATACCATACATGCCAGCCCAGACTACTATACTCAGCAAATCTTTCAATTATCATAAAAAGTGCAAGTAAATATTTCATGGCAAAACCAGATTTAAACAATACATATTAACAAATTTAGCATTACTGAAAGTAGTAGAAGAAAAAAATTCCAACCCCAAAATGTTAGCAACATTTATGAAACACACAGTTTAAGGACCTGGATTCATTCTGCGAACAGAATCCAGGAAGGCAGCCTGACAGATTCATGTGCAGGCCAGCATTTTGGAGGCCAAAGTAGATCTGATAGATTCTCCAAGAAGGCCCTACATGCTGGCCAGAAGTTGGGAGGGCACAGGCACCTAGGCTAGGGATATTTCCTAGTCCTATAAAGTTTAGTCAGGTGGGAAGAAGACAGTGAACTTGAACTTTCCAGCCTTCCCAGGCCTGCTGTAGTACAGGAACATATCTGTAGGGGACAAGGTGCCTCATACCTGTGACAAAAGCCATGGGACACACAATTTCTTTGTTTTCTTTGTACTTACCTCTTTTAATTCATTGCCAAGATATTAGTGCCCTCAGTCTTTTGTGGAGTCTGTGTTTCTTCCTATGTGTGGCCCTGCTTGTAGAGAGTGCTCTGAGGTAAGTAATCACTTCTCCACTGGATTTAATTCTAACTCATTTCCAGGATGTTAATATATGTGCTTATAATCTTTTGGCTACGATTAAAAAGTGTAAATTTGCCACCTTTTGCAGGTCAGAATGGCCAACACTCAGAGTGGACTGGCCTCCAGGAAGAACCTGTGATTTGGCCCTCAGAGGGGCAGTAGAGGAAATGGTTTCAGACCTCGAATTGGATACCCTAACCAAGTGCCATACATAGTGGTCTGGAGGGATTTGGTAGAGAATCCACCTCATTGGGTTAAATCATTCTTGCCCTGACAGATCAACATTCTGGTAGCTTCAGAGAGAAACTCGCCCTTCAAATCCCCATTGGTTCCTAGGTCAGAGGTATTTCAAGGAGGCAGCATAGAAGATGACATCTTCCCCCCTCATTATGCTCCAGATACTGGTACAGCTGTCCTACCACCAGGTCCCTTGCCAGTTCAGTCAGCCTCAAAAGTCCCCACCCCCAGGATGACTGAAGGACCCACAGCCAGAGGGGAGATACCTCCTGTCCTGATGTTATAGTTCTCCCCCTTGAAGGTGCAGGACCCTCTGACCAGTGTGGAGATCAACCATATCACTACTGGCCCTTTGCCACTAGTGACATTTACAATTGGAGAGCCCAATATGTGCCCTTCTCTGAAAACCCTAAAGAATTAATTAGCCTCTTTGAGACAATTTTCTTTACCCACCAACCCATGTGGGATGACTGTACACAGCTTTTACAGGTGCTCTTCAAAACAGAGGAGAGGGGTCAGATACAAAAACTGAGGCTCAGAAGCTGGTTCAAGGCCCCACAAGAGAGCTCACAGCTAATCAGGCTCTCATAGATGCAGTTTTTCCCCTAATTTGTCCAGTGTGGGATTATAACACAGCTGAAGGTAAGGCAAGGCTCCTGGTATATCATCAGGCTCTACTGTCTGGTGGAAATTCTTACATGCAGCCATAACAGCAGGAAATAGATAACCACACATCAGCAATGGCCAAAGAAAAAACACACACCCATTCCACCATACACTACTACTACCACCACCAAAACCAAAACCAAAAATAACAACTAACAATATGTAGTCATTAATATTGCTAAATACCGATGGACTCAAAATGCCCAAAAAATACCAGCTAACAGAATATGTACAATAACAGGTCTCAGAGTTCAGCTGCATACATAAAACACATCTCTTCCTCATTGAGACATAACCTTAGTATAAAGAAATGGGAAAAAATTACCAATCAAATACACCTAAGCTACAAACTGGTGTACCTAACCTTATATTTAATAAAATAGATTTTGAACCAAAATTAATCAGAATAGTTAGAGAAGGATGCTTTGTATTCAGCACAGAAAAAATTCATCAAGATGAATTTTCAATTTGTAAAATCAATGCTCCAAATACCATAGCACCTACATTTTTAAAAGAAACATTACTAAAACTTAAACTACACATTAAACTCGGCACACTGATAGTGTGAAACTTCACTGCCCCACTCCCAACATCAAATAGGTCTACCAGACAGAAACTTAATAGAAAAATAAGAAAATTAATATCTGTAATGACTCAAATGAATCTAGCAGACATCTATAAGATACTTCACCTAAACACAAGAGAATATGCCTTCCTCTTAGCACCTCATGGAACCTTCTCCAAAATTGACCACATATTTGACAACAAAACAAAATACATGAAATTCAAAAAAAGAAAATGTAGTAACTCCCTCTACCTTGAAGATACAAGACATTAGTGACTGACAAAACTCTACATGTGTCAGAATGGCTAACATTAAAAGTACTAATGACAACCATCATTGAAAGGATGTGGAGAAATGGGAACACTTCTGCACTGCTGATGGAAATGTAAACTTGTAAAGGCACTTTGAAAATCAGTATGGCACTTTTCTAAAAATATGGGAATGAGCATTCATCAAAATTTAGTAATTCAACTCTTGGGCATGTAACCAAAATATGCTCAATCACAGCACAAGGACACTTGCTCAACTATGTTTATTGCAGCTTTATTCATAATAGGCAGAACCTGGAAAGAATCTATATGCTATTCAGCCAAAGAATAGAAATACAAAATATGGTACATTTACAAAATGGAATATTAACCAATGCTAAAAAATAATGACATCATAAAATTCTCAAATGGATAGAACTAAAGAAATCATTTTGAGTGAGATAACCCAGACCCAGAAAGAAAAGCACAATATGTTCTCACTCTTAATTGGATTGAAAATATATAGCAAAGGATAAACAGGCCAGATTCCTTAACCTCACAAAAGATAGGTATAGAGGAGAACACTAAGAAGATATACATGAATTGCATAAGCATGGGGAAGATGTTAAGATCTCCAGGGTGAACTGGATGGGGGTGTAAATAGGAGAGGAGAGAGGCTGGGAAATGAGGGTTCAAGAAGGCCAAGTAGGAGAGAGAGAGAGAGAGAGAGAGAGGCATAAGCAATAAAAGAGATATCAGGACAGATTTAGCTATCCTGGGCCTAAAACAAAAAAAACATACGATAGGGAAATCCACAGTAACCCACAAAGAGGTCTAAGCTAAATCTCCTTGCAATTCTGGAAAGGTTGCCTAAACTGGGCTTCCTCTCTACTTATACTGGTGATAAACTCTAATTGTTATAATTGACCCTACACTCAATAACTGATGGAAGCATAAGCAGACACCCAGAGGCAAGCAATTGTCAGAATGCCCAGAGTTCAGTTGAAGCAAGGTGAAGATCAAGAGTACAATGCAGACAATCATAGGGAGAGCCTACCTAAGCCAATCAGAGTTCAGTGACACTGGACTGAAAGCTGTGAAGCCTGCGTGAGTTCAAACTAGTACCTTTCAAGCAGGGAGGTCATTATTCTAATCACTCTTTTAGTGGGCCTACCGGTTATGGGACCAGTAAATACAGTGATTATATAAACTGGCTTATTAGAGCCCACTCCCTGTGGTGGGATGATTTGTTCAGGCCTTGATACAAGGAGGAGGGGAAAGGGTCCTGCCTCAAAATGAAGTTACCCTGTGTTGATTTCTCAAAAAAAGTCTCACCTACTTTAAACAGTACATGGAGTGTGGGGTGAGGGGAAAGTGGAGAATGTGAGGGAAAGCAGGGTTAAGGAAAAGAGGGAAAACTGTAGAGGGAAAGTAAAGAGAATTTTATTAAAAATGAGGTAATAAAAATATAAAAAATTTTATTTTACATTTTATTATGGATAAAGAAGTCACATTTTCTATCCCTGTACATCCTTAATTAAGATCTGTTGCCCCTCCCACCACATCACGTCATTCTTTCTTATCCACATCTCTCCATCTCCCCAATGGGCAGGTGATCCCAAGGTCCCAAGGTCCCAATATTGCTTAGTTCAGCCTCCACTCCTGGCAAATGCAGTTTTCTCCCCACAGCATCAAGACCGAGTCAGGTGCTCCACTAGGGAAGTGGGATCCAAGGTGTCAGTCCAAGGTGTTTCTGATCCCAAGCTGTTCAGTGGTTGTAGTTTGCAGCTTGGGCATGCTTTGCTTTTTTTGTTTGTTTGTTTGTTTAGAGTCCACTAATGAGTGAGTACATCCCCTGCTTATCTTTCTGGGTTTATGATACCTCGCTCAGTAGGATATTCTCCAAATCCATCCATTTGCCTGCAAATTTTAGGATATCATTTTTTCTTACTGCTGAGTAGTACTCCATTGTGTAGATGTACCATAGTTTGTTAATTCATTCTTCAGTTGAGGGGCATCTAAGTTGTTTCCAGGTTCTTGTTATTAGAAATAATGCTGCTATGAACATAGCTGAGCTAATAATTTTAGGGTGAGAATGTGCATTTTAGAGTATATGACCAATAGTGGTATTGCTGGGTCCTAAGGGAAATTGATTCCCTGTTTTCTGAGAAAACGTCATACTGCATTGCAGAGTGTCTGAACAAGCTGACATCCACACCAACAATTGGAGGAGTGTTCCCCTTCCTCTGCAACCTCTTCAGCATAGGCTGTCATCTGTGTCTTTAATCTTAGTCCTTCTGAGTTGTGTAACATGGTATCTCAAAGTTGTTTTAATGAGCATTTCTCTGATGGCTAAAGATGTTGATCACTTTTTCAAGTGCCTTTTATACATTTCTAATTCTTCTGCTGAGAATTCCCTGTTTAATTTTGAGCCCAATTTTTAATTGGGCAATCTAAGGTTTTGCACTCTTGTTTCTTGAGTTTTCTATATATTTTAGAGATCAGTTCTCTGTCATTTTTAAAAAAAGTGAAAATCTTTTCCCATTTTGTAGGCTGTCATTTGTCTTATTGACTGTATCCTTGGCTTCACAGAAGCTTCTCTGTTTCAAGAGGTCCCACTTATTGATTGTTGTTCTTAGTGTCTGTGCAACTGGTGTTTTATTTAGGAAGTGGTCACCTGTGCCAATGCATTGGAAGTTATTGCTCACTTTCTTTTCTATCAAAATCAGTGTGGCTGGGTTTATGTTGAGATCTTTGATCAACTTGGATTTGAATTTTGTGCAGGACGATAGGCTTGGATCCATTTACATTTTTCTACACACTACCATCCAGCTCTTTCAACATCATTTGTTAAAGATACTGTCTAATTTCCATTGACTATTATGGACTTCTTATTCAAATATCAGGTGTTCATAAATTTTTGAGTAAATGTCAGTATCTACAATTTGATTCCATTGATACATGAGTTTGTTTTTATTTCTATAACATGCAGTTTTATTACTGTATCTTTATAGTGGAATTTGAAGTCAGGGATGGTGATGCCTCTGGAGGTTCTTTGTTGAGCAATATTGTGTTGGCAGTCCTGGCTTTCCTGTTATTCCAAATGAAATAGAGAATTGTTCTTTCCAAGACTGTAAAAAATCATTTTGTTTTTTTTTTTATGGCAATTGCTTTGAATCTGTTGATTGCTTTTTGTTGGATTGCCATTTTTACAAGGTTCATCCTATCTATCCAGGAACATGGGAGATTAAGTTTGATGTTGCCTGTGGGCTTCTTGTAAATTGCCTTTATTATGTTTAGATATTTTTATGTATTCTTGATCCCTCTAGGGTTAGGGTTAGGTTTAGGGCTAATCATAATCATAAAGGATTGTTGGATTTTTTCAAAGGCTTTTTCTGCCTGTAAGGATATGATCATGTGTTTTTGTTTTTTTTTTTTTTTTTTTTTTTTTTTTTTTTTTTTTGTTTTTTTTTTTTGCTTTAGTTTGTTTATATGATGAATGACATTTACAGTTTCCCGAATGTTGAATTATCCATGCATTTGTGATATTAAGCTTACTTGATCATGGTGGATATTTTTTATGTTTGTTGTATATGGTTTGTCAGGACTTTGTTGATAATTTTTGCATCAATATTCATGAGAGAAATTGGTTGGTAATTCTCTTTCTTTGTTGTGTCATTGAATAACTTGGGTATTAGGGTTATTGTGGTCTCATCATCAAAAAAGTTTGGCAATATTTCTTCAATTTCTACTCTATGAAACAGTTGGAAGAGTGTTGGCATTAGTTCTCCTTTGAATGTCTGGTAGAATTCTGCACTGAAGCCATCTGTACCTGGGCTTTTCTCACTTGGGGGGCTTTTAATGAGAGCTTTAATTTCCTTTAGGGGTTTAGGTCTGTTTAGATATTTAATCTGATCTTCATTTAATTTTGATAAGTGGTACATGTTGAGAAAGATGTCCATTTTTTTCTAGGATTTTCATTTTTGTGGTGTATAGATTTTCAAAATATGGCCTAATAATTCTCTGGATTTCTTGGGTGTCTGTTTTTACATCTTCCTTTTCATTTCTGATTTTGTTGATTTGAATAATCTCTCTCTGTGTTCTGATTTGTTTGCATGTGTTGACTTTTTCAAAGAACTAATTCTTTGATTGATTGATTTTTTGTATTGTTCTTTTTGTTTTAATTGTATTGTTTTCAGCTCTAAATTTGATTATTTTCTACCGTCTACTCCTTCTAGGTGAGTTTGCTTTTAATTGTTCTAAGGTATTCAGTTGTGGTGTTAGTTCTCTAGTGTTGACTTTCTCTAGATTTTTCAAATAGGGATCTAATGCTATGAATTTTCCTCCTAAGACTGCTTTCATTGTGTCCCACAAGTTTAGATAGGCTGTGGATTCATTTTCATTCATCTCTATGAAGTCTTTGATTTCTTTCTTAATTTTTATCCTTGACCCAGAAGTGGTTCAGTTGAGTGAAGTTTAGTTTCTATGAGTTGGTAGGATTCATGTGATTTATGATGTTGTTGAATTCTAACTTTAGACCACGTTCTTCTGATATGATACAAAGGATTATTTCCATTTTTTGTATCTATTGATATTTGCTTTATGATCAAATATGTAATCAATTTTAGAGAATGTTCTATGTGGTGCTGAGAAATATCTATATTCCTTTGTGTTTAGGTAGAAACTTCTGTAAATATTTATTTAATTTATTTGCATCATACCATCTGTTAGGTTCCTTATTTCTCTGTTGTGTCTCTGTCTATTTGACCTATCTATGTATGACAGTGTGTCATTAACTCACATGTTTAGAGTGTGAGAAATGATGTAGAGTTTGTACTTTAATAGTTTCTTTTACATATGTAGGTACCCTTATATTAGGGCGTAAATATTCAGGACTGAAATCTCACCTTGATCAATGTTTCCTGAGATAAATAAGCAATGTTTATCATGATTTCTTTTAATTGATTTAAGTTTGAGATGTACTTTGTTAGGTAGTTGGATGGCAACACCAGCTTGTTTCTTCTGTCCATTTGATTGGAAAATACTTTCCAACCCTTTACTGTGAGCCTGTATCTGTCTTTGTGTTTGAGGTGTGTTTCTTGTTTACAGCAGAAGGATAATTTCTGCTTTGTAACCTTCATGTTAGTGTATGTCTTTTTATAGGTGAATGTAGTCCATTGATATTAAGGGGTATGAGTAACCCCTTATTGATATTTCCTGTTATTTTTGGTGGTGGCTTGTATGTATTTCCTTTCTTTGGGGTTTTCTTCTGTAGTATTACTGTTCGTTTGTGGGTTCATGGGTGTATCTGGGATCCTTATGTTGGAGTTTTCCCTCTAATTCTATCTGAAGGGTCAGATTTGTAGATAGGTGTTATTTAAGTTTGATTTTGTAATGAAATATCTTGTTTACTCCATCCGTGGTGATTGATAGTTTTCCTGGGTATAATATTCTGGGTCTGTCAACCATGCTTTTTTAGTGTCTCTATAACTTCTGACCAGCACCTTCTTGCTTTCATTATTTCCATTGGGTAGTCAGAAGTTATTCTGATGGGTCTGCCTTTATGGGTCATTAGGCCTTTTTCTTTTGCAACTCTTAAATTTTTTTCTGTGCTCTCTATGTTTTTTAACTTCATTATTTTGTTGCAGGCAGACTTTTCTGGGTGTTAATTTATTTGGTGTTCTTCATGCTTCTTATAACTTTTTAGGCATTTTCTTCTTTAGGTTGAGGGAGTTTTATTCTATAATTTTATTGAATGCATTATCTGTGCCTTTGAGCATTAATTTTTCTCCTTCTTCTCTTCTAGTTATTCTCTGGTCTTTTCATGGTGTCCCAAATTTTCTTAATATTGTGTTTTATGCCTTTTTTGGTTGCTGTGTTTCCATTTATTGAAATATCTATTTCTTCTGTTGAGTCTTCCACTCCAGAGATTCTCTTCCATCTCTTGGATTCTGTTCATTATGCTTGTACCTATAGTTCTAGCTCTTTTTTTTCAGATTTTCTATTTCCACCTTTGCATTACTTTGTTTATTTTTTATTGCTTCTATTTCAATTTCTAGATCATGGAATGTTTCTTTCATTTTTTGGTTTTCTTTTTCTTGATTTTCTTTGTTTTTCCTCAAGGATTGTTCATCTCTTCTAATTTTTTTGTTTGTATTTTCTTCTACCTCTTTAAGGGAACTTTTGATATTCTCTTTGAAGGCTCCTATAATCTTTATACATGTATTTTTGAGGTTGTTTTCTTCTGTTTCCTCTTCATTGCTCTGTTCAGGTTTTGGTGTTGTAGAGCTGCCAGTGTCTTCTAGTGTTGCCTTGTTGCTCTTTATATTGTTTTATATATATATATATATATATATATATATATAATTTAACAATATAATATTATAATATATAATATATATATTATACTGGTGTGTGCCCAGTGCTTCAGTTGTTCACACTTAGCCAGCTCTTAGTCAGTTGTGGTTAGAGGGTTTGTGTGTCTCCTGTCTGCTCAGAATAGGGGGTTGCATGGTTTCTGAATGTGCTCTAGACAGGGATCTGCTTCTCAAAAAAGTCTGCCTGTATGTTTAAGATGAGGCAGCTTGCTTTGGGGATGGGGGTCAGGCCAAAGGAGGTCCCTTCTGCTAAAAATTTCTGGGGAAGGACCCTTCCAGCTTTAGCCTAGGGCAACTAAACCAGCCTAGAGTCTGAGATCAGCACCCTGGGCCAGAACACAGTACCTGGAGAGGGATTCCTTATAAGACTGCCTAGGAGCTGATGTTCTCTCACCTCTGTGTTTGCTCTGGACAGGGCTTGAATTGGAGTCCCTCTATCTGTGATAATGCATCTTGCCCTGAAGCAGCATTTAGTGTTTTAGAGACAGTCTCTTAGTGCTTTATTCAAAATTATTTATTGTATATTATAAGTATTTTAATTTATTATACTGTGTGATTCTGTATTTTTATGGGATCTTTTATGTGGGAACATATGTGTTTCTGCATCTTGTACTTTTTGGCTATTCTTTCTTCTCTGGGTTTGTTTTTTCATTTTCTAGTCCACTGATTTCACAAAATTTCATTAATTTTTGGAAGTTTTTTTTCTAGTGAGAAAAATTTAAATGAAGGGGACATGGTGAATATCTGAGAGTATTTTAGGTAATGAAAGACAGAAGAAGAATATATTTTATGAATAAACTATTTTTAATAAAAAAATAGATATGGTACACATTCATGGATTACTCAGAAAGAAAGAATAGGTAAAAACATTAATTCCTAGTTTGGTGCATAATTTTATGCAGGAGAAAAAAATTATCCAAAAAGAGATAAAATAATTATTCTTCAATTAATATAATTTTTTTAAAAAATATTACAGAATTGGATTATTTAAATTTTTGTAATTGTGAATGTGTTGTATAATTTATATAAACTTCTTAATAAACCTGAAATACATCACTTCATCTGTTTGCTACATGAAAACTACAATTAATTTATTCACTTAATATTTATATGTAAGTATTGAGTGTGTGTGCATGTCCCTAAGAAACAACTGATTAGAAGATAAACTCAAGAACTTAAAACAAGTTATACTTCTGGCCTTGATTTTAAAGATGCCTTCAAATTTTCTGCTTCACTAAAAAGGCTTCCAGAGACTCTATGCCAGTAGGCTGAAGATTGATGCCCCAATATTACAAAGGAACTTGGTTTGACTGTTCAAGTAGCCAGATGTCTCTATCATTTCTAGAATTTGGAGGTTGCTTGCAATGTACTTCCTATTCAATCAGGTTGTTGTTGGCTGTTGTATTCCTGATCTCTCCAGGACTTTTGTTATGGAAGGATGCTGGATTTTCTCAAAGGCCTTTTCTGTCTCTAATGAGATGATCCTGTGTTTTTTTGTCTTTCCATCTTGTGTATGTGATAGATTATATTTATTGATTTTGTTTCTTGACTGATGACAGGATCTCTGGGATAAATCTAACTTGATTATGGTGGATAATCTTTTTTATGTGTTCTTAATTGTTTTGCAAGTATTGATTGAGAATTTATTTATGTTTATAGGGAATATTGATCTATATTTTTCCCTCCTTAAAAACAAACAAATAAACAAAAAAACAAATGGTTTTTCATTTTTAAACTGCACCTACCTAAACTCACAGAGATTTTCCTGTCTCTACCTCCGAGTGCTAGAATTAAAGGCTAGAATTAAAGGTAGAAGGGTGGTTGAGAGAAGCAAGAGGGATGAGGAAGCATTTGTCATTACGATGCAAATGAATACAATTTTTTTAAATAAAATCAATTTTAAAAGAAAAGTGTAATAGGACAAATCACTTAGAACAGAAATGGGATCCAGATGAGAGATAGTAATAATGATTTTACCATTGTGTTTTTATTTATTTTTTTTGTAATTTTTTTTACATGGAAGACTTTTCATCATTTAAGTGGCTGAAATATGGTGATGTAGATATTAATGAAAAAAATGGAGATATGATGTATTTAAGAACTATGCAAATGTCAAGAAATATGTGCTAAAATTAGAATAAAGTATGTTCATTAATAATAATGAGGAGGATAATAATTACAATATTCATTTTAAATGTGATGACATGTGATAATTAAATGTACTTCATTCTAAATGAGTAAGATACATAAACTACACCTAAACTTTCATTAAAAAGATTTGGGGGGCTCTCTGCAGAGTCTCAGCGCACTCTGGAGCAGGGGCAGGTAAACTGTGCCCCTGACCACACCCACAGCTCCTGCTGAGGGAGTCTGCACGGCTCCCACCACGACCTCGAACTGAGCAAACTGAGCAAACCAACTACAGGGGTCTCTGAAGGGCAGATTCAGAACCTGACCAGAGGTGAGGAGGGATCAGCAGGCCTCAGCGCCTATATCCTAGCCTGGGAGAGAGAGTTGACCTCCCATTGCTTCTGGTTCCGCTCTCGGGACCAAGTGCTCTCTGCAGAGTCCCAGCGCACTCTGGAGCAAGGGGCAGGTAAACTGTGCCCCTGACCACACACACAGCTCCTGCTGAGGGAATCTGCAGGGCTCCCCACCACGATATTGAACTGAGCGAACCAACAACTGCAGGGGTCTCTGAAAGACAGAATCAAACCCTGACCAAAGAGGTGTCAGGAGGCACACAAACCCGAGTGCCACAACTGACCAGGACCCATATAATCATGAACCACTGAAGCCATGGGCAAACGTCAGTGCACGAAATTACATAATAATACAAAGGACAACATGGTAACTCCAGAAGAGAGTGGCAATCTTACAAATACAAGACCTGAACTGAGCAATGAAGAGGAAACAGAAGGAAGCAACACCAAAAATTCCTTTTTGATGATCATCGAAGCTCTAAAAGAAGATATGAAAAAAAGCCTTAAAGAAATAGAAGAAAATACAAACAAAAAA